>OU015500.1:23337278-23377278 GCA_907164885.2 Dolomedes plantarius | reverse complement strand
ATCCTCCTGATTAATTTCACATGTGTTTGTGTACTCTGACATGTATAAATGTATACATAAGGCTGGGAGATAGATAAGAAAACAAATAACTTCACCATGCATAAAGCTTTCGGCTAGAGATGAATGCACGATCAATAAAAATATCAATCAGCTTGTAACAAACGTACATTTGCGTGTGCGACGAAAGAATGATCCACAAAATCAATTTCCTTGTTTGTTTTTTCTTCTGTTCTTGGACAGAAAATTCAATTTTGCGGAAGTTTCGCAACGGCTTCTTATAGAAAAGTTGAAAAACAAACAGATATGATCTGTAATGAAAAAGATTTCGCTTATCAGCCACGAAAAACCTGTTCTCGCTCTTTCTTCCAGATATTGCTTTTCGGTCTGGCGTAATGAAAAAATATCAGTGAAAAATGCACTGAGAAATTCCAGAGTACAGCAAAACATACATGTATATATAGATATGGTGGAAAAGGCACTGCTTAATGGTTGTTTCGTATGGATCTCTCAGAGATAAACTAGAAATGCTGAATGCAAAAATAAAAAATAAACGACATGACAGGTACATTTAAAATGTATAAGCATCAATTTCATTTTGTAAAATGCACGAAAGTGCCCTTACGGGAAAAAATGCGCTGAAAATATCAGAAAAGTTTCGATCATTAGATTTTGAAATTTTAACAAATTTGGGTATATAATGGAAGTGAAATTCTGTAGTATTAAATCAATTTCAAGGTTTTCAGTTTTTGAAGACAATAAAGAAAAAAATATTTTGGGGTACAATTCTGAAATACCATATTACAGTACGATTTAAATCATAAAAACTAAATACATTTTCTTTTTTGTCCATGATATTCTGTACTATAAATATTTTAAATGAATTCTAAGAAATACGCTGTCTGTTATGTCTATGGGCTTGCACTACAAAGCCCTAATGCGGTGTTCATAAGAAGATTTGAGAGGAAATAGAAGCATAAACACACAAAAGTAGGATTTTTTTTTATTGACAAACGATACACACAGCGATGAACGGTAGATTCTAGCTCCTGTTTCAAGACGGTGACTCTTCCTTTGTTTGCGAAATATTGACTATTACCCTATTTTCACATCCCTGCTTTATGCAGGATTTGAACCCGTGCCCACTGCGTGATAGGCTGAGGCCTTAATCTCTTTGAGCTGGGCGGCATTCTAGGGAATAGCCTTAAGTCATATCCCATTTATAAAAAAGTAGTTTATGCTCCATTAGATGCAGTAGTATAAGTGTATTAAAGTATATTTCAGCCTTAGATATCATATTATGCATTACACTATTTTATATTGCAGTCTGTTTTTAACGGAGTTCAGTATCTTACTACTATTTCTGGCAACGTGTTTTGGCAATCTTACACAGTCCTCATCCAGGATGTGAGATCCCCGTGATTATCGAAATGTAAAATGTAAAGTACATTTAGTACGGTCTGTTCGCTGGTTCAATGCCCGTAGCTGACAAAACCACCGACGTGTACACTAATAGCGGCTGTTCCACCAAAAAAACCCGGCTTAGCTGCAATGTCCTCCAAGTTCCCAAAATACCTCTGGAGATGTGGGGTCAAATGTTCTGGTCTCGTCACTTGACTCGGTTCAAAATTACGGGACCGAGGTTCTTCGACGTCAAGTCAGTCTTCAGCCCTAGTGGTACCTCACCTTAAAGTGAAGCTGCTTACTACCCTTCGCCAAGGACCAAGGTCATTTGGACTTGGTGTAGGCTTTCCTACACCAAGGGGATTGGAAACAGAACCCTCTTTAGGAAGCAGGGAGTCAAAGAGAAAATTCTTTACTCGCCTTGCAAGAGACCCCCGGTTCAAAGGATCTGACGACGCAGAGGAGTGTGAATGAACTCCAGAGAAACCGATTTGAAGTTCAAGCAAGGTTTGTGCATATTGGTTATAGTACCAAGTGTAGAAAAGTAGTTGTCCGTAGACAGTGGGGAGGATGGGAGATCTCTTTACGTGGAATGATCTTCGGCTAGAGAAATCGTCAACTTCAGGTGCGTAGTGATATTTTTATTCCCCCCATCTTTTAAACTCAGTTCAGATGGCAATAAAATCTAGTTTGTTCTCTGAGTTATAGCCATAATAACATCAAGAAATTGACAGCGTCGATTTACTTAGGTTCTTTTTATCAGATTAAATCATGATGTCGCATTTGAAAGTAATTTTTGTATTCATGTCTATGTGAACTTATTTATCATCAAATGCTTTGAAATGCTGAAATGTATTTGCATCTTAGTTGCAACAGTTCTCTATAGTTAGAAAAACTTTGATTTTCTTCATATGCAGGTAATGGCGAAATATTGTTAGATTAATTAAGAAGAAAAGGCTATAAAATCGAAATTTGTGTACAATTACTTACTTTTTTCACAATACTAATGATCACATATTTTCTCAATAATAGTAATGAAAATTATCTATTTAAAATAAATGCTTGCAGAATATTGAGATTTTATTGTATTATGTATACCTATTTAAAGCACATCACTTTTGTGCCTGATTTAAATCTCTAACAAAACCAATGTAGCTACACTCGGCAAGATATGCTAAAGTGGGGACAGATGTGGCAGCTAAAGTGATGACATATTTGACTGTATTGTGAATACCTGTTTTAATAGGTATTCATTACACAAGTAACTATGTTTTTGTAATCATTTAATCATTTTATATATTTATTTATTCTAAAATTTTAATGTACATAATTACAGAGGCACACGATTATCACGTAAGTAGAATTATATAGGGAGATTCACTCGAAAGAGGCCCCGAATATTCTGTAATAACTTTCGATAGGATGAAGGAATTTGAACCAAAATGCTACATACCTTGACGTATATGAAATCGATTGCATCACAGGCGATGCTGGATATAATCTCCATTTTCTGCCAGAAAAATTTCGTAGCGGAAATGCATGTACTTGAACGTATTGGTAAAGATGTCGAGGGGAATAGCAATAATATCATGTTGGATTTTCCCTTTAAATCTTCCACAGAGCGAGGCTTGTTCCTATAGACTTTTCCCAAAGGAAGAAGTCTGGTTGTGTCAGATCCGGCAACCATGATGGTCAAAGCCCCTTTGAAATTATCCTGTTGCCGATGAAAGACTCAAATTTCCACCTTGATCCCTGCCGATGTGTGACATGTTGCTCCATCTTGCTGTAAGTAACCTCCGTTAAATCACGATCATCCAGTTAATTCAAGAACTGTTCCGAAATATCCAGGTACACATCGGTGTCAAAGAAACTGGGCCCTATGATTCGCAACCGACACACCGTGCACCATACACCAACTGTTCGATCATGGAGCGGTGTTTGGTGAGAGGCTAACGGATATTCATCGGCCCATACGGATGTTAGCGGGTTAACACCCGTATGGGCAAATGGAATCCCGTCTCATCCGAGAACACTATGATGTGATGTGCTATCTACTGAGGAGCACATATTCGAGATACATATTACAGAATATTCGAGGCCTCTCTAGGGTGAATCCCCTATGTTTCTTTTCCAACAAAATCAGTATAAATTATGACAATTCGAGAACAGCTATAGAATTTATCTCACTATTCAAGAAGAATATGGATAAATATAAACTTTCTCATTATTTTTTATGCTATGTTCATACGGTCATATTTTATACAACGACTACTCAATGTGTTCTCTCTTTGAATAAATGATTAATGAAAAAGATTTTGATTAATCCTGAAACCTGCTTAAAAATGTTTTATTTCTTAGTTCGGGTCCTTAGCTCAAGGTTTTGGTTTGATTTATCCATGCATGTATCAGATATATTTAAATGGCGAAATAATTAATTATACTGATAGCTAAAATATTAGCTTCATTCAAATCTAGGCGAAAAGCTAAACACAAATAGTCATGATTAAGAATGGGAAAGTATTATAATTTATCAGATGAACGCACGTCTATACAAGTCTTCACGCCTATTATTTCCCTCAAAAAATTTACTCGTTATTTTAAAGATCAAACTGAAAATTAATTCATAAAAAAACACGGCATGTTACTCGAAAATTATTTTAAAGGATTCTTGCATATAAAGAAATATATTCTTCCTTACTTCCCGACCAAATTCAATATTTTTATTCAATATATATAAATCTATATAATAAAGTCCGGGTCTGTCTGTCGGTCACACTCCTCCGGGTGTACCGCCTCAATGTGTGCGTGTGTGCGGCCTATGAAACTTACAGCCATGAAATTTGGCACACGGGTAGTGCAGACTATGGGAAAGTGCACGATACCTCGGCACTTTCGGCAAAGATTACGATATCTCGGCAAAAAATGATCGAAGAATTTTGATCTTTTTACAATCTAAGACTACAGACATTTCTCCTTCAAACAAGACCTCATTTGTTTAAAAATAATTTTAAACAGACTAATATTTTCATCAGAATACTAAACCCAATTTTTCGAGAAATTTACGCAATTTTGAGGATCTACGGTCGATGCTCTTCGAGTTTTTATCTTACGAAGAAAATATTTACATCATCTGGAAGATGAAAGCTTTTTCATTCATATAAACCTCATTTCAAGTCTCTATCTTAAAATTTCGATTTTTAATTGAATTTTTAAAAACGATACTTAACACAAATTTTCTACCGGTTCTTCAAACGCGAGGAAGGGCAAATTCTCCCCTTGGGTTGTAAACAACGATTGAGTCATTCATTCACTTGATTCATTCATCGTCTTCCTTTGATAGCTTGAGCGTAGCTGGGCGAAGCCTGGCTAGTAAATAAATAAATAAATAAATAAATAAATAAATAAATAAATATATATATATATATATATATATATATATATATATATATATATATATATATATATATATATACATACATATATATATATATATATATATATATATATATATATATATATGTATATATATATATATATATATATATATATATATATATATATATATATATATATATATATATATATGCTGTTCAGAAATGTACTGGTACACATCGGTGTCAAAGAAAATGGGCCCTATGATGCGCAACCGAAACACCGTGCACCATACACCAACTTCTTGATCATGGAGCGGTGTTTCGTGAGAGGCAAAGGGGTCATATATATATATATATATATATATGTGTGTGTGTGTGTGTGTGCATATATATGATTTTCCATTAAATAGTAACGTGAATGTAAGTCTGTCAGGAAGAGTGAAAAGTATAATTTTCAAAAATATAATTAAAAATATTCTTACCAACATATCATACAATTGCACTAATATGTTCCCTCAGAGAATGGATATCCTTGCAAAAAGATTGCAGTGGATGAAATTTATTTTAAATGATATTTTCCTCCTCTTCTCATTTCCCTAACTGTAGGGTTAACCTAAATACAGAAAAATGCATTAAAATAGTACAAAAACACTGTGATTTTGAAGAAATGTATTTTATTAAAAATACAACAGTGATTTATATATACATGAACAAAAGTGGGAGAGAATATTTACAAGATTCTTTTAACTAATTGTGACAGTAGCCGATCACGTCTATGTTAATATCTTAATTTTACTTCAATATACTATAATGCATAAAGTACACACACACACACACACACACACACACATATATATATATATATATATATATATATATATATATATATATATATATATATATATCTACACTCAAGAGCCAAAAC
This sequence comes from Dolomedes plantarius, assembly GCA_907164885.2. Classification (NCBI taxonomy): domain Eukaryota; kingdom Metazoa; phylum Arthropoda; class Arachnida; order Araneae; family Dolomedidae; genus Dolomedes; species Dolomedes plantarius. The sequence goes on along the minus strand of OU015500.1, from coordinate 23,371,578 downwards.
ATTATGACCACCCCTACATTTTGCAATGAATTCGCCTGGATGACGTGGAAGGCACGTGATCAGGTGGAAGTGGTATTTAACTGCTGCTGGAGAGTCTGAAGAATCATTCTTTCACTTACTTCTGTGTGTGATGGGAAAGGCTGCGGATCTAATCGACTTTGATAGAGGGCAGTTTGTAATGGCTCGAAGGCTCGGAACAAGTATTTCTGAAACTGCACGACTCGTGGGTTGTTCGCGACCTACAGTTGTTAGAACTTATGCAAAGTGAATGAATGACGGTGAAACCAGCAGTAGACGACATGGTGTTGGACGTCCACACGCTATCAAAGAAAAAGGTCGTCGGAGGCTGTCTCGCATGGTGAAGCAAAACCGGAGCCAGACAGTGGCTCAGCTGACAGCCCAATACAATGCAGGGCCAAGTAGAATAGTATCGCAGCACATTGTTCAGCGGACACTGTTGGATATTGGGCTACGCAGCAAACGTCCCACTCGTGTGCCTTTTCTGACTAAGCGTCATCGCCAACAGCGCCTGCGCTGGGCCCGGGAACATCGCGACTGGTCCATGGATCAGTGGGAGTTGCCTGGTCAGATGAATCACAGTTTGTCATTCATCACGCCGATGGCCGTGTCAGGATACGCCGTCTTCAAGGCGAATTGTTGCTCCCTCAATGTACAGTAGGTCATACACAGGCCGGTGGTGGCGGTATTATGCTTTGGGGGACGTTCTCTTGGGCATCTCTGGGACACGTGGTTGTGGTAGAGCAGACCATGAATGCTACAGGGTATCTGAACATCATTGCGGACCAGTTGCACCCTTACATGGCCTCTGTTTTTCCAGCTGGAAATGGAATGTTCCAACAGGACAACGCCCCGTGTCACAAGGCTAAAATTGTGTTGGAGTGGTTCCAGGAACATGATGCTGAATTCCAGTTAATGTCCTGGCAGCCTAACTCACCGGATCTCAATCCGATAGAACACATTTGGGATGTCATGGGACGGCAGCTCAGAGTTCAAAGACCACCAATTCGCAATATCTCGGATTTGCGTGACCGTTGCTTAAACATCTGGTACAATCTGTCTCCGGCCATCTACCAAGGACTTGTGGCATCCATGCCAAGGCGGGTTGAAGTTGTGTTGCGCGCCAAAGGTGGGCCAACTCGTTATTGATAGGTGGTCATAATGTTTTGGCTCTTGAGTGTATATACATATGTATATATACAGATTATATATATGTAATATATCCATTACATCCTTAAATTATGATCTGAAAGAGAAACTAGCTCATATTTACATGGCTGGAGCTAGACTCAGCCTGAAAGGAATAAAATGAAATTTGGAAGCGGTCGGGTCGAATCGTTTATTAAGGCGACAAAAGTACGTCCGTCCATTTCAGAAGGCGGCTCGGATGATAATATCACCTTTCAACCTTACGCACGAGAGGGCGAAAAAAAGATGTGGCTGTTATTTTGTAGGGTCAGCAGATATTGGGACTCGCGATGCGAACCCACGCCTTTCTTGAGACGTATACACGTGTAGTAATGCAAAGGCATGCAATTTATGGGAAGTTTTGTTGCTAAGGGTTTTGCAGCGATAATTTAATGTTACTGGGGATTGGATTTAGGAAAGGGAATTTGAATGCTAGAATGGAGGGCCTAGTATTTAATATATTACATATATATATATATATATATATATATATATATATATATATATATATATATATATATATATATATATAATTTCATTCCAAATTGAATTTTTCATTCTTGAAAAAATATCAGCATTTAAACATAGAAACATCTGATAAAAATATAAAAGATATGCTCAGTAGTAAACAGCGACACGGTGCGCCTCCAAGAAAAGCGGAAAAGGTAAAATCAATTTTTTTTCTAGTTTAAAATATTTTACCTTCTAGCCTAAATGAGCTGTATCTCAGAAATGGCTGTTTTGATACATTCCCGTTCTGAGCAAATGTTTGCGAGAATATGTAAAAGGATTCTTCGCTCTCATTTTAAAACACCACCTTCCCGCTGCATTCGGGGTGCTAACGCCCGTCGCAGCGTAACAGGGCAAAGCCCGCAGCCCCTGTAACACACCGTTGCAAGGGCATCACTCTCCTGACATAACGACGGGCGGAATTAACTCGGGGAAAGAGGATTTAGAAGAACCCTGTCACCTATTTAAAACCCCAACTCCAACACTGCTCTCAGTTCCTAACTCTGAGCTTGTTGCTTTGGGTCCAACCTGCTGGAGGCCCCATCGATTCGGCGAGCTTATCGAAGCGGCGATACTCGGGACGTCCAATCATTTCGCCATTAGAGCGAAACAATGCCCGGAGCACCCACCCCCCTTTTCAAAGCAGATGTCTCACGCTGCCAGATAAGCGGGGCCCTGGCTGCAATGGAAGGGCCTTTTCGTCCAAATTAAAACGCGAAATTGGGGCTTCGCCGAAAGATTACTTCGTGCGGAAGAGAAATTAGATTCCTCCGCGTTGGATTCGTGAGCCCCGGAATTAGAGGCGTTAGAGATTTGTAATTACGCTTTCGGGGGTGAAAGTTGGAAGACGGGAGGGGGAGGGGAGCACCACGGCTCTACATTTTACGCCGAACAGACACGAATTTCTAAAAGACGGAACACAATGTAGCTTATTCGACAAAATTTTTGGTCTCTCGTACTTTTCATTCTACTCCGTATTTAGTGCGAGAGTCCGACGGTTTGATAAATGGGTGGAATTCTTGAAAGAACTTTTCTGGAGAAGTCAATTCTTTGAGAAATTATCGCCCCGCGCGTCTTTATCAGTCACTGTGCAGCTTCCTAATACACATGTTCTCTGTCTGATAAAATCGGCGAAATAGCTAAATTGCGTCGCGTCAGAAAAGGAGACATCGCCAGAAAAATAAAAGACCCACAATAGGTGACGTCGGACTGACGCGATTCTTAAACAAGCGATATCAGTCCTGTACTGCGAGATGAATATGCCAGCCATACAAGTTGCTCATACTTAGGAAAAATAATAATATATATATATATATATATATATATATATATATATATATATATATATATGTGTGTGTGTGTGTGTGTGTGTGTGTGTGTGTGTGTGTGTGTGTGTGTGTGATATTCAACTGAGAAGTTCAAACTACACCACAAATAAGTCACCAATATGTAAATCATTCAGCTATCCTTAATTTTTCTATTTTAGCATTCCTGTCCTATCACCATCCTAGTTAATTTTGAAGAAGCCCCGTGAGTGTAAGTGAAATTCACATATTTTTTTAAAACAATTTGAAGCTTACTACATTTTATATGAAAAATACTATGTACTAGATAAATATTATTGATTTTTATACTGGGGTTTCCACTCACTGTCCTCCCTGTCTCTTCGCACTTTTCAAATGTTCCCTTTGAACAGTTGCTTTTCCCTCTCATGTTTGAGAAACTTGCCTGCCCCTTTTCATTTTGTGCAGTTTGCTCAACTTGAGTTTCAGGTTGGAAGCACCTTCCCTTTGGTAAACGCTCACGAGGATGTACTCACAACAGGTCACATACCTCAAATTTATGTTTGTATTGTCTTGCTTTTTTTTATTTCTTCACAATAATTGAATGTTAGTGTCAATTGTTGGAATTTGTTTTTTTTGTTCGAATTTTTGCAACATCAGGTACCAGACATTTGGTATTGATGTTGAAAGATAATTTTGACAGCATTTGGTAAATTTATTCTACTAATTGCTGAAAGAATAATTTTAATATTTTTGTGTACACGATCTAGAGAAAAAAAAATAAAATATAGATAGTGTTTTGCTCAAAGAAAAGTCAATAACTAATGTCAAACGTAATAATAATAAACAACAAAGAACATTATTTTTCTAAAAAAGTGACTACAACCCAGGAGATCTCCAAAAGAACTAAACATTATTCAACGACTAAGACTGTGAATAATAATTACTTTGTGTTTTTCAACTAGTTGAACTGTACCCGTCCAGGACTCTGAACACTTTCAGACTGTGACACGTGTCAGGGGCTGAGACATGCACAATTTTTTACTTGTATTTGTATTTGGAACATCTTTACATCTGTTGTTGTTAGTGTTTTCATTTAAGTGTACCATTCCATTTTTATTTTACTCCAGCTATTTGTTTTAAAAATTATGCCATTTTTCATAATATTATGTCTTTCAATTGTACATTTTAACATAAAAATTTGTGAGTTTCCAGCCAGCTTTAACCTAATATTCTAACTACTAATTTTCATGTTCTCACTATCTGGAGTGTCTTGGAGTCGACGGTCGCGGCTCCAATCCATTTTAGATGGGGGGATATTCTGTGATATTATTACTAACTACCTATAATCGCCCATTCTGTACTTCATCTCTGCCATGGTAACCCGTCCGTCTTGTCCTGGCGTAAACGCTTCGCCTTCCCACATACTAACTTCCTCCGCCAATTCTGGCAACCTCTCTGACCTAATTCTATTTTGGCGCTTTTTGCGAGAGACGCTGGACTGACTCGAAGCGAGCAAGATGTGTTGCTTTACTGTTTAATAAATTAGTTTGTTCCTGAAGCTGATTTTATTATTTTCCGGCCACGATGTAAGCTAGATTTTCATGAGATGTCCATCCGGACATTTCATATATATATATATATATATATATATATATATATATATATATATATATATATATATATATATATATATATATATATATATATATATATATATATACACATACATACACACACATATAGTACATCGCATATGTATTGTACAAAACTACTGTCTTCTGCCATTAATTTCGTAGAATATCTCAACTGCTTTCCTATGCAAGTCGATAATATAAACCTTACTTTAAAAATATATTATGCATCATACACGAATCACAAAAGCAAAAAGGAAATCTACAACGTATAAGAGGATACATGCGTGAAAAAAATAAAAATCAGTTGCGATAAATACTGCAGCGCTTTCTTCTTAAATCCTCAAAATATTTTTCAGTCCCATGTAATAAAAAAAGAAGTATTTCATTGTATCTGCCTTAAACAAATACAGAGCGTAATAGCGCTGACAATATTGTTTTGTGACATAAATCAGAAACATGCAACAGATTGTTTAATTAACGAGTGGTATTTATAATATACATGTCAAGAAATCAGGAAAATTTTATTAATATTTCTCTATTCAAATAAATCATATTCAACTCAACATATTGGTGGGAAAATATTAGGAGACATTTTGAGAATAGTTACTGAAGAACGCGTCTGTAATATGAAATACAAAATTTGAACAGGAATTAGGTTAAAATCTATAGCATATTTTGTTGTTCGGCTCTTTTACTATCCCAAAAAGGCTTGTCTCTAAGTGATCGAAAGAATTTTTTAAGGAAGGTTGACGATTTCTTTTCTTTTCTTTTTAAATTTTTTTTTACAAAATTTTTTTTCTGAGTGGTTGAAAGCTGCTATTCTAGATGAGTGAGTTTTTATACCCTTTAAACTCCAATCAACTATTTTAAAAAAATTTTCTTTAAATTTTAACCTCTTCCCATACACATATCCACGTTCTCAACTCCTTTTAAAGTTTATTCCTACGATAGATATCTTATTAGTCACTTTATTTAATTTATATACGGTTATTTTAATTTTTTCAAACTTGGAGATACTGATTTTAATATTTAGGGAATTATTTTTATTCTGTTTATTGTCTTTTTTTTAACCTTTCCAATGTCTGGTCATACCAGAGGCATTTAAAAAAAGAAGCTACCATCCTCCGTCATTTTACAATGACTGTTTACAATGATGTTAGCCGTCATTTTACAATGACTTTTCTGAAGCAAGCAGAAAACTAACAACTGTTTGGTGCATTCTAGGAACTTAGTTTATTCAAATTATGGGCGTTTATATAAGAGCCAGGCTATAAACCTCAACACTGAGTTACACTCATTTTTTTTCAAAACCGGAGGCAGTGCATAAATGCAAAAGAAGTATGAAAACTGCCTGCTCTAAATATCGGCAGCTAATTTAATGGGATGATTTGACATAAAAGCAATACAAAACTGAAGGCAACTCAAGATTATTCAAACTCTGTACGTTTTCATTTCTGCAAACTAAATTTTACGCCTTCATTAATTCACAAATTTTCTTCAATTTTCAGTACAGTTGATATATAATGAGGGTGGGTGGGCGGGGGGGGGGTGTATCCTCTATAGCTCTCGCCTGAGAGCTGAAAAAAAATCGATAACCTTTTTTCCCAGCAATATTGAATGTAATTTATTAAGTTCTATTGATTTTCATTACGCAGAGAAACAGATTCTGATAGCCCCCTTTGCTTTATGATAGCAGTTTATCACGAAATGTGATGAAAAGTACCAGTTTTATATGAAGGCCTTATTTGAATAGTGGTCCAAGTCCACTTTTTAAAAAAAATGGAGTTAGCCTCACTTTCATGTTCATACAAGTCATTTTTTATCTTATTTTTAATCTGGTACACCTACAACTTATTTCTGCTGCCAACAGAGGACATTACAAATGATTTCAGCAGTCATTTCTCCGCACTCATTAGACTTTAAGGCTCTGAATCTCAAAATGAACAAGAATGGAGTTGGCCCACTATTCAAATAAGACCTTCATATCTTAGCCATTAATTTTATATTTATTATACCGCATTCTGCACGGCACCAAACTGAATATTTTAGCCCAATCTAAAAAACCAAGTTTATTCGCACTTCAACCAACCCACCTCGACTTTACAACTTCAGGAGGTAAACAAATACCCGTCCACCGAAAACAATAAACTCTCGCCGTCTTTTTCCACCATTTTTCATCCTCTTCTCCCAGAGAGATACACACCCCACTTACACACCTTTTATCACTAATTCATCACCAGCGGAATACGACTGGGGTCTATCAAACCTACGGCACTCGCCGGATTCGGGGAACAAAAGAAAGCTGCATATCGATCTGCATATTGTAAAAATAGCCCCCCTTTCCTTTTTCTTCGAGTGGCAGATTTCGAATGACGAAGGGGGTATTCCAGATGGTTGCTATGGAAACGAAACCTGTCTTCAGGGGATTTTGTCGTCTTTTGCATACATCAACAATGTTTGAGAGATTTTTTTTTCTATACTTTTTTTTTTTTAATTCGAGCTTTGGTTTCAAATAGTAGTAGTCTTATGTAGCGACGGAACTCAGCTTTAGGGAAATGGAAAATTTTAAATAAGTGTGATGACATATGGAGTGGAAAAACCTGCTACCGCTTGTATATTTCTTTTGTGTGAAGCATTTAACTTCTAGGAAAAGGATGTGCAATAATGTAAAAAGAAATGCATATATTTTTCTGCAATTCGTGCCGGGGGTAGGGGGGAGGAAGTCTTTGGTTTCACTTTAGGACGATGAATGGAAGAGGTTGACAAACAGCCAGTTGAGAGATCCTCTTGAAACACACTCTTAAAATTCATTTTAATGTTTACACGAAAATATGAATAAATGATAAGGTAAATAACAACAAGCAATTGGTGAGTGTAGCTCATAAAACTTGCTTTTAATATCACTGCCTGAAAAGGAAGCTCAAAATGAAATGCACTTTTAAAAGACATTATTAGTGTGGAAAGGTATTATTAGAGTGGACAAAATAAATAATACACTCTAATACACACTTAAATACACACTCTAATAATACAAAAGGTATCATTAGAGTGGAATGATTATTAACAGCTCAGAGTTTCGTATGCGAACAAGACACGCCAGAAAAGTATAGTGTTATAATAGCATCATACAAATATTTGAGATTAATTCCTTAATAATTTAAAACTTAAAACACAACTTTTGAATATTCGTTAAATTTACCTTTATTTAAAATTTGAATCCTCTATCTATAAAAAACAAAACTACTTTCTCGATAGTATCGATTTGAAATTAGAAATTATAAAGTTTTTTTTTTCTGAAGTATATATATTTCAAAATTGCGTAAGACTATGTAAATCTATAATATTATATGTGTGTTTATTAACAAGATGCATATACAATTGGACAGTAAACAAAGAATTATTGTAACGTAAGCAATAAAATGATTTTTGCATTAAAAAAAACTCATGCAAGGGCAACTAAGTTTATTTTCTGTCAACTGCAGTATTCAAATTCAGTAGCACAAATGTGTGTTAAAATAGTGAAACGTGTGGCATTGTGGTATAGGTATATCAACCTGCTGTATAAACCAAGAAAGACATTTTAAACAACAATTGGATGGTATTAAAAATACGATTAACATTAGCACATGTATAGTAGAAGCTAAAATTAAAAAACAAAATGCTGTGTCGAATTGACAATTTTAGTACTGAAGATGAGGTAAAAAAAAAAAGAAATAACACCAAGGAAAGAACTATATAAATACGTGACAAAAAGGATGAAGCATGATTCAAAAGCAAATGGTAATGCAACAAAATAATTAGATAAAATAATCTAAGTGTGTTCTTTGATTTCGTTTTATTGAACAATCAAGGTTTTTACTAAGTGTTTTCAATCTATACTTTTTTATGACAATCACGTAAAGTTCAAAGAAACTACGTTATGAAACGAGAGATGCGAAAAGGAATTTTAATTTTGTAGAAATCGTTTAATAACAGCAGTATCATAAAAGAAATGAGCATCATTTTTGTGACACACTGAGTATATGAAGACAATGTAGAAAATGTTTGACAGACCAAATACACAGAATTGTGGCAGTATTATTTAGGGATGTATAAATCAAACAAAATTAAATATTAATATACAAACTTTAGAGGGGATAGGAAAATTTATTTGAGATTTATCGAAAGTTTCTAGATCGAAAATTCATTTTTATAGAAAAACTATTAATAAAAGTACAATCTTTCATTTATTTCATAAATTCATTCTATCATGCTCAAATAGGGTGAAACTTTTCTCCATGAAATTTAATTAATAAATTTTGTGCAACGTTCTATAACACCGATGAAACACAATTTTCTTCATCCTTAAAATAGAGGCATAAAAACTTTTGGGAAAACATTTTCTTCTACTGCTAAGCATATTGATAGAAATTATTGCGCAATAATTTCATGTTTAAACTTTTGGGGAACGTTTATTTCATTAAAAGTAAGTTTCAGCTCCCCATTTTAATACCAATCTCTTGGAACGCACAGAACAACGAATCAAAAAATTTTTTTTATTCATAAAAAGGGAACGAATGAGGAAATCAGGTGACTTTTAAAAACTTGGAAATAATTCATAGCTGAACTTTTTTTTCTTTTAATGAAAGTCACGCATACGCGGCTAACAAAGGTGCTCTCGCAAAACACCTGTGTGCGTTGCGGGGAAGGATTTAGCGGAGAGCTGCTTTGCAAGAGAATGCATAAATTAATCGCGGAATCCAAGGCTACCACTAGCACTATACTATCTTTCTAATTTCATATCGCCCGGTTTTACATGATTCGATGTGGAGGAATGATTGATTTTTAATTAAGGAAAGTGGGTTAAGGGCGAGTGCTCAAAATTAACTTTAAAAGAATAACATAGTCTAATGCGAGTTCGTAATGTAAGAAATTTCGTTGGATTTTATCTTCGCACGATTTATTCCCGAAGGAAGTTAGAGAAATTTGAAATTTGGATTTTTTTTTCCTCTTGAACATTAGCTATTACAATAAATTTTTGATATTAGCAGTAGCTAAAAATGTTTCTAACATATTTCGAGAGACGGTAATATGCGATGAATGGAGAAGAAAATTTGACATTAAAAATGGAGGCTATGTTTCCATGTTTCCTAACAGATCATTTTCGTGGCCCCAACCTAGAAACGTGAGTCTAGTCTCTAGGAGACAAAAAGCTAGAGACTATATCAGATGCAAATCAACATCGCCATTCCCTTCTCTTGAAATCTCTGGATGTCTGCGAGTTTTCGCCCGAATAAGATTTACAAAAGCTTACCTGATTGACTACAGCCCCTGGGACTCGGGGGTAGAAGCGCTCGATTTGGGGGAACTGGAGAAAATTTCTTACCCGTTGGTTGACGGCCCCTGATTGCCGCCAAGTTAGATAGTTAAAATAATTGCAAGATAAAAAGAACTTTTTATATACCAAGTTTTTAAATTTTCTGTTGAATCATATAAACTTGACAATTCTATTTATTAATAAATACTTTAAAAAAAAATTTTATGAATTATCCCATCAACTTGAAAGAAAATGAAGTTAATTGGAAGTTAACTTGCATATAACTTTTCGTTGCCGTTCCGGCCAATAGATATCTGCACCAGTCTACAAAACAAAATTAACTGAAAATAACTGAAAATTAATTTAATTATGCTTAAAGATGGCTAAAAGTATTTTAAAAAATGCATTGTCATCGTGTTCTGAGCTATTCTAAAAGTTTCAAATGTCTATCTAGTCGGGAAGTTAGTTAAAAATCGATTGCAAGATATGTACTTGACAAACACACAAACAAGAAAGCAAGTTAATAAAAACATGGTAATGAGACGCCACCAGAATAGAAAACATTCGGAACTCAAACTCATTTCATTGGTGAAGATAAATATTTTTTTTTCGCTTAGAACATGTTATTGAACTTTTAGAATCTGATAACTCAAACCACGATAATAGTATTACATTAAACAACATATGTATACCGTACTGTCTATCCGTACTCTTCCGTACATGTGAAATTTTAGTCTACTTATAGCGGAAATGTATATTCATTATTTGACGGTTTTAAAGCCTCTAAAGTTTGGAGACGTATTTTTCTGTCACATATTTTCAGTATGAAGTGTGTTTTTGATGGATTACTGCACCCACAGAAATGTTTAAAACGTACCATCTCAGAACCTTTTGAACTCAAAACTAGAGGATGGAATAATCTGGTGCAAACGATTTTCAAAATTAGAGGAGGCAACGGGCAAATCCGTCCTAAAAGCTTAGAGGATTAAATTGATACACCTACATTCCTTACAAAATATCTTCATAAGAATTTGTGTAGAGTTTCTTTGTTATATTTTCATTACACTACATTCGGATTTTGTTTTAATTGAGATTAAAAATTTTAAAAATATTTTCACCGAGGTAAAAACCACTCTGGAACAAAAAATAATTTTTTTCTTAAATTAAGTTTTTGTTCAAACAAAATTTAATGAATAAAACAATTTTTAGAAATTTTTATTACAAATTTGGGGGGAAATTAATTGATATAATTTAGTTCTGAAACGGAATACATTTCATCTAAGATAGGTAACGCTGTTATTTAGTTATTTCAATATACTTTTAATATATATATATATATATATATATATATATATATATATGTGTGTGTGTGTGTGTGTGTGTGTGTAGAGAGAAAGAGGTGCAGACTAGTCGCGTATTGAGACTGCTTGTGTAGGAAAAGTTGAACAAGATGTTCTCAACCAACCAATAATATAAACAGATATTTACTTGTAATATTTTTTATGATTTTTTCTCAACTAGGTCATTACAAATAAATATATCTTGTCACATCGCTAGGTTTTAAAAGCAAAATGAACGGATAGAATCTGCAATCCAAATTCAGTTTCATCTGTAAGTAGATTTTCACAGTTGAATGACTTTTAATGCGGTAAAACACTCATTACAGTGTGAGTTAAAGTCATGAGCCCGTAGTAACGTTTTGATCAAGATATCTTACAAAGTCGCAATGAATATAATATGATATACGCAACTCTACGTATCCTTGGATTATTCTTTTTAGGGGTATTTTTTATAATCTATTTATTTGAGTATTAAATGAGCCATTCAGAAGCCAAATCGATTAAGACCAATTTTTGAAATTTTTAGTGTCAAAGCACTTGATGGACTCCGAAGTTTGTACATTCATAATAAATTTCCCAAATAATAATGATTAACACCACTCAATGACAAAATATATTTGGTCCATTGAAAAATAAGTCACTTTTTTCAAAGACAAATCATGTGAAGTCCACACTATAATAAATCGTTGCAATAATGCAGTTCAAATGCAGAAGCAAGTACTTGACGATAACGGCAAATCGTTGAGTGTTATTTCATCACACAAAAAGTGAAAGAAATGAGCAGTTGCGGTCTAACTACCACAGAATTAAGTATATTTGAATTATTAAACAATTATTTCAATTTTTTCTGTAGTAAAAAAAATAATTAAGACTGAATTGGATGTTATTACTTTTTTCACTTGTCAAATCGGTTAAGTACCTTAGTCACGCATAATAAAATGACGACTCCATTCTATTTTATAGATTTTATATGTCGTCAGCTAAAAGCTCCATCTGCAATAATTCCCTCAATGTTTATTTGAATTTATATTTTCAGAGAAATTTTAAAATGCTATGTATATTATTTTATCCCTTTTCTCCCCTTTTTGTCTTATGGACTTAACTGATTTGGCAAATGAGTAGCTCAAATATACAGAACGAAACGTTTTTCGTGCATTTCTTTGTCATAAAGGTGGTTTAATAATGTCATATGTAACCTAATAAATATACAGGAACTCGCAATAAATCTATATATTTTTTATTTTAGCCATTTCCAAATGCTATAGCATTTTTTGTTAGCAGGCATTAACTCAGGTATTGAATGACTGAGAAAGATTCGAATCTCGGACGCGAGGAGTGAATAATGTTGCTCGCTGTCTATGTTGTTTTAAAGCGCCATCTAGTTTGGACCAGAAAAACATTTTAACTGCCTACAAGTATTATATCATATCAGTAACAGATGACTGGGCTAATTTAACACTCAGCACTTCAACAATGGGCTCTCATGTAATATGTTCTAATAACACTTACTTGAAATAGCTAGAAGCGTTGTACTTGAACTTTTATTGGTTTATTTTTTTACATTATTTTATTCATCTGTGGGTTAATGATTCAAAATAGCGATTCAAATAATGATTCAAATAATGATTCAAATAATGATTCAAATAATGATTCAAATTAACTTGGTAGGTTTGGAGATAAATTTAACCTGAAAACAGACTTGTCTACGAGGAACTAAAACTGCATTTTTCCCCATCGGCTTTTGAACGGCATCTTTTAAACAGTCCTTCTAACTATGATGATTTGAGATTTTTCAGACAATAATAGTTCTAAAATGCATAGAAACAACATAATTGTACATTTTTAAAATTTTATTTAACTGTTATGAGCAAAGATAACTTTTACACGAGAAGAGATTTGTCACGAGGAACTAAAATTGCATTGTTGCCTCATTGGTACCAAAAATATATTCTGTACTATTTAAACTTGTTTTGTCCAAAGATAACTTTTACACGAGAAGAGATTTGTCATGAGAAACTAAAATTGCATTTTTGCCTCATTGGTTTTTTTTTTTATCGGTAGAATGCATAAACAGTCCTTCAAAAACGATCGATTGGAGCTATCCACGGTATTATAAATCTAATGGGCAAAAGAAACTACGTAATGTACTTTTCAAGGTTTGCTTTTTACTTTATTCAAGCGTTCATCAGTCAAAACAAAATGTATTCTGTACTATAGCGACTTGTTTTGCTCGAAGATGACATAGGGACAGATTTGCCACGAGGAACTGAAATTGCATTATCTCACTCATCGGCTTTTTAACGGTAGAATGCATAAACAGTCCTTCAAACGCGATCGATTGGTGCCATCTACAGTATTATAAATCTCCGAAAGAATATTCCTCCCAATCTTCATCCACCTCCCGTTTTCGTTTGCGCAACCCTTCCCCCCCTCCCTCTTCACTCAATCCAGTGACACACCCTTTTATCACTCAGCAGCAGCGTTACACGACCGTGCTGCATAACCGCACTGGACTAGTTTCAAAAGAACAAAAGAATATGCATATTGATTAGCATATCGTTCGGTACCCCCCCCCCCTTCCCCTTTTGCTCTCAGACCTATGATTTCTTTAGCAGAAGATTTCGAATGACGGAGAGAATATTCTGGATGGTTACCGTGGAAACAAAACCTGTCATCAGGGATTTGATCGTCTTTTACATTCATCAGCGATAATAGAGGGAATTTTTGGATTTCCTTGAGGAGAGGCTAAGACGGGTTATTTACTGGAGTTACAGCTCGGGGGATGGTATTTTTTTTTTTAATGCAATGTTGCATGGAGCTTCCACGGACACATCCACCTACTTATGTAAAATTTTCAGGAGTTTATGACACGAAACTAGTTTCATCAACACCTGTGATAAAAACAGGGATATATGTCGGGTCTGTTCGTTGATGTGAAATTATAAGCATAAGAATATACGATGTTATAAGGCAATTCTTTAAAGAGTTCTAATGAGGCATTAACATGCAACACATGTCGTGAAATATTCAGTATTGAACCAGACAGAAAACTTTCAGATATATCGCTATTGTTTGTAAACTAAAGAAAAAATAAATAAGCATATATACGTATATATATATACATCATCATATATATATATATATATATATATATATATATACATAAAGTTCCGTGTGATTGAAATAATTTTTTATATTTACTTTATAGGTAATATTACAAATGAAACAACCGGTAGAGCATTATAAATAACTTATGTGTTTTTTGTTCTCAAAAAGATGGCATTTACACGAGTAATTTCAAACCATTTATTTCCATACATGTTTGATGGATGGATGTTATTACAATATTTAAGTATGAATATTTCCTTAAAACTTTCATGTCGGACATTATATTCAATCTCTTACTGATTAATTATAATACTGAATAGTCCCTTTATAACAATGCAATTAAAACAAAGATGCAGAAAGCTTCATGGAAACAAATTGAACTGTTTTAAACTTCATATAAAGTTATCAAACTTTAACAATTACAAAAAACAGGGGAAAACGCATACCTGGAACACATAGCTTATAAAAATCCACAGTAAAAAAAATAAGAGCAGAAATTACTTTTTGAGTAATTCATACAGCTCTTTATCAAGCCGTGGAGCATTTTCCACGTAAATGTCTCTTTCAAGATCACAATGTTGCTTTATTCATTCATACATTTGACCTTTGTTTTTTTTAAACTCGATTTCACAATTCCGTCCTCTTGGTTCTATTTTCCATCTTTTTCACAAAATCATGTTTTATCTGCTTCTTCGTATTCCTTAGCGTGCGCTGGTAGACCTATATATTCTCTTTCCTTGTTCTCTTGCAAACAACTCCTCTTTCGCATCTCTGCCTCTGCCGCCCCTTCTCATGACGCTCTTATGGAAATTTTTGGTGTTTTCCCTATTTATATTAATTAGGTGGATGATCCTCGCTCTTGTGCATGGTGCGTGTAGACCAGCACACCTAATGCTTTTCGGCCTGAAGAAGACAGATATTAATTAGTTCGAAACTAGTTAACCACTTATTTTTTACCATGTTTTTATTAACTTGCTTTCTTGCGTGTTTGTGTGTGTGTTTGTCAAGTATAGATCTTGCAATCGATTTTTAACTAACTTCCCGACTAGCTAGACATTTGAAACTTTTAGAATAGCTCAGAACAAGATGACAGTGCATTTTTTAAATACTTTTAGTCATCTTTAAGCAGAATTAAATTCATTTTCAGTTACTTCATTTAATTTTGTTTTGTAGACTGGTGCAGCCATCTATTGGCCGGAACGGGAACAAAAAGTTAAATGCAAGTTAACTTCGAATTAACTTTCAAGTTGATGGGATAATTCATCAAAAAAATTTTTAAAAAGTATTTATTAATACATAGAATTGTCAAGTTTATATAATTCAACAGAAAATTTAAAAACATGGTATATAAAAAGTTCTTTTTATCTTGTAATTATTTATTATGGATCTCAGAAAGTAGTGTATTCTTGTCATATAACACATTATTTCCTTCTGTTTCACATGATGTTTTCTAGAAGCAGAAATTAATGATATTGAAAAGGGATGAATATCAGTATCTCATGAATACCACATAACTTACTTCGCATAACAATTCTGTTCATTATTCTTGGACCCGAACTAAAAAAAAAACCTAATCAACAGGTACTGCTGTTATGGGATGAAGAAGACACTCTTGGAACAGCGTTTAACATTAAGTAATTTATTACAAAACAAATACAATTTAAGACCGGTGAAAACGACATACTAAGCAAGGAACAAAGAACATGAAAAAAATCCCTCTGCTGAGTTGATACTTCTCAATACCTAAAACAGGATCAGGGTAACTCACCCTAGGCCAAACAATTCGATTTAGCCATGACCTCGGAGAAGATAACAGACAATATGATGTCACTGTTCACATCAACAACTTTATTTTGCATACAGATGAAACAAAAAAATAATGCAACATTTAACCCGTTTCAAACATAACATTATCTATACATATAAAACAGTTCCGTAACTGACTGACTGACTGACTGACTGACATACAATGTACAGACCAAACCTCTGGACCGAAAGGGCTGAAATTTTGCATGACGATTCTTATTATAGTGTAGGGGTGCACTAAGAAAGATTTTTGAAAAATTCTCCTTAGATTTTTTAAAATTAAATTTTTAAGCTGTTTTAGTAAATTTTTTTAGGTTTGCATTTAAAATAATAATTTGAGGGTTATAAAATTTATATCACAAGAAAGATCATAAAAATTCCTTTAAAATGAAATATTTTTCGAATCTTTACCTCCATTTTCTAATTTTGGTGAATTTTTAAAGATTAATTTTAGAATATAATTTATTAAATGCTGATCACGTGATTTCTTTTTCTGGTACTTTAAATAAATTTATCGTCACGTGCATAAGAACGAAATAGACAAAAAAAGTATTTTTTTTTCTTGCTAATGCGGCAGACGATTGGACATTATCAAAATTAAAATTAAAATACAGTAAAAGATATGTTCCTCAAACCGTACTATATTAATTGTACTATATTCTTTAGTATGTCCTATTAGATTTAATTTGAATATTTTCTTCTACATTATTTTGTCTACAAAAATATCCCTTACGATTTTTTTTATAAATATACTTTTTTATATGAATTGTATACATTGATCGTCGTATTTATTATATATATATATATATTTATATTTATATATATATATATATATATATATATATATATATATATATATATATATATATATATATATATATATATATATATATATATATATATACATATATATATATTTATTTATTTATTTATATTTTTTTTCGTATTAATTGCATACATTGACCGTTGTATTTAATTTGAATGTACTCCGTAGTGAAGTGCAGCTTCTCAGCTAGTATACATATATATAAATATGTACATATATCGATACGTACCGATATACGACTCCACTCAAGATGACAGATAATAAAACGTCACTGCTGACATCATCCCAACAACTACATATGTTGCATACAGATTAGACGACAAAATATTACAGCATTCAATCTTTTCCCAACATAACACTATGGATACATATAAGAAATTACTGTGGTAGTTCCTTGTAACAATATATGGGAACAGAAGAATCGGCATTTACGGTTGGCTTTGGCTTCTTGGGTTAAAAAGTTGTAGTCGGGTTTGAGCAGCAATCAATCCAGTCAAACAATCCAGTCGATGGGAATAGTACGTTTATTAACTTGAACACATTATGGTTATTTAATTGGTTAACATATTATAAGAATATAAAAGACTGGAAGATATTTACATAATTACAAAGAACAGAGAGAATGGATAGGAGGCAGCCGGTTCAATCCATATCCAATACTCTGAGTGACGCACAATTCAAGCTTCACACCAGAACAAGGGAAAGTTTGTTTCGTTTATCCTAGTGATCATATATGGTGCAATATGCCCAGCGACACCTAGGTGTCAACACAGATAAACCTAAATAGTTATATAAGGGGAAAGACAATATTAAAAATAGAGAATTAATGGAACAGAATAAAAACTGATGGGGCGTTATTACTCACTCACACACACACACACACACACACACACACACATATATATATATATATATATTAAACAAATACTGGAAGACAAACAGAAAATCGCGGAAACATATATGTATCTCCAACAATTATCGTTTTATCACCAATGCACTTCTCTGGGGTAGACAAGCAGTTAAATCGGGGGGCAGAAACAGTCCTCACCAATAAATAAATGCATACAAACATTTCTCCTTCCGTTGGCTCTCGTTTACAGCTTTACAAATAAGAGCACCTGCAATGACTAAGGCAACCGTAAAAACTCCCCAAAGGGATTTTTTTTTTCGTTTCTTGCGTCCATCTGGGATCGTTAATGGACACAAGATTGTGTTCGAAATAAGCTATTTATTATTACTCTGATTGAATAGAGTGCATTGTCGGGATATGTATGTAAGCCATTTTATAGATAAAATATAATAAAGCAATATACTAACTACTATCAGTTAGTTTTCAAGATTTAGTATTGATGTATAAAAGTAACCTATAGTTGGGTTATTTTATTTAATATTTTCCTACCATGCTGGTGTTGCAATCTGAATAAAACTGTAATTCTTCTGTTTCTGAGAAGTATGTTACAAACTTATGCAGTATTAGCATTATGCAGTATTAGAATTATGCAGTATTATAATTATGCAGTATTAGCATTAATAATGCAAAATTGAAAACTTTTATGTATTAAAAAATTGCCTTTTATTGGCATTCAAAGATATGAAAGACAATGAAATACTAACTGCCAACAATCAGTTATCAAGATTTAGTATTAATTTATAAATATAATCAACAGCAGATCTATTTTAGAAAGTATTTTCCTACCATACTGGTGCAGTAATGTAAAAAAAAAAAAAAAATTACAATTCTTTTACTGAAATATATTGAACATTTTTACTACAAACACATATACTTTATGCATTATTTAAAACATTTATGCCTTGAAAAAAGGGGACTTTTCATAAAGTGGAGTGTTTCACTAACGAACTGAGATAAGTATTTTCACTAATGAATTGAGATAAGTATTTTATTAAATGATCAAATTTAATAAATTACAAACTACTATTAGTCAGTTCCGTATATAAGTTTATATAAAATGGAGAGAAGATTGATTTCACTTATTAATTTTCTAAGATGTTAATGCAGGATTGTAAATAAAACTGTAATTTTTTTACTGAAATGTAATGAGTACGAAAGCCAAAAACACATACATTATCCATTATTTGTTTTATTAAGCCCCACTTCAAATTTTTATGTTTTGAAATTGGTACCAGTATTTACCGATACTAACGTATCCAATTTTTCAATCAAAGTAGTATTCATGAATTATAATGTATTTTTGAACACAAAATGCTGTTATATATATATATATATATATATATATATATATATATATATATATATATATATATACTGTATATAAATGCATGCAGTGGGTTGTCAGGTGGTATGTTGATATATGATGATATATTGATGGTACATTGGTAATATCCCATCTTAACTGTAATGACTAATACCCTACCTGGGGAACTATTTTATTTTATAATCAATATTTTAACTAAGTTGATTATTTCATCAAGTTTTAGGATATATTATAATCAGAGTTTCATTTATTTATTTGTATTTTTAATATTTGATATATTGACCCTATTAGAGAAATAATCAGGCAAATTTGAATTCGAGATAATTTTGTTTAGAGTATAATTAAATTCGGCTTGAGATTAAACGTTCAGCTCCCTTGTTTGTAATATCCTTTTACCTCTCCCTTGTTTGTAATATCCTTTACCTTCCTACCTCTTCAACATATTATTAAATTATTTGGATTAAAGTGGATGTCCTAATTTTTTTTTGTTAATTAAATTATTAAGATTCAGATTCGGGTTCATATATGCAGTATTTTTTACAACTGATTTGCTTTCTTAAAAGGAAAAACAACAAATTAAATTTAACTCATAATTAATTTTATTTGAAATGTGCATATACATGACTTTGATTTAGAGGCATAATGAGTAACTTTTTGAGTAACTAAGTATTTTGTTATTAAAAGTGTTTCAAGGTGTTACATTAAATATATTACGTCATTCCAATTAGTAGAATGTAATTCATTGATTTCTATTCAACATTTGATTTATTTTGATCATATCACGGGAATAAACATATTAAATTTTACACCATGATTATTTTACATTAGATAATGAATAAATTGCGGTAGAGATTAAACACTAGGGGGAATTAGATTGCATCTTTGAACTAACTTCCTTAAAACTATTCAATACAGAATTTTATTGATTGTTTTAAATTAGATTCGTGTGATGAATTTTATTACGTATATTAAAAAGTATATATTGAGATTCAGATTCGAAATCATTTATTTATAGTCTGTAATTAATTCGCTTTCATAACAATGTAATTAACGTTGTATTTAATTCACGATTAATTTTATTTGAAATGTGCATATACACGCGGTTTTGATTAAGAGCCGTGATGTGTAACTTTCCCTCCATGCAAATGTAAGTATTGTGATTGAAATATTTTAATTCATTTATTTATATTCAACGTTTGGTTTATTTTGGCCATGTCAGGGAAATGAACAGATTAAGTTTCACACCACGATTATTTTATATTAGATTGCGAATAAATTTCGGTAGTGATTAAACACTTGGTTGAATAAGATTGCATCTTTGTAAACTACCTTCATTAAAACTATTTAATATTGAGATTCAAATTCGAATTCATATATTTACTCCTATATTTGATGATTGATTTGCTTTCATAATAGGATAATCAACATTAAACTTAATTCGTGATTAATTTTATTTGTAGTGTGCTTAAACAAGGTTTTGATTAAGGGCCGTGATGAGTAACTTTCCCTCCGTGTAAATGTAAGTATTGTGATTAAAAGTATCTTAATTCACTTATTTAAATTTAACATTTGGTTTATTTTGGCCATATCAGGGAAATGATAAGATTAAGTTTCCCACCACGATTATTTTATATTAGATTGCGAATAAATTTCGGTAGTGATTAAACACTTGGTTGAATAAGATTGCATCTTTGTAAACTACCTTCATTAAAACTATTCAATATTGCGATTCAAATTTGAATTCATACATTTATATTCTGTACTTGATATGCTTTCATAATAAGATAATCAACATTAAACTGAATTCACGATTAATTTTATTTGAAGTGTGCTTAAACACGGCTTTGATTAAGAGCCGTTATGAATAACTTTCTTTGCAAGAAAATGCCAGCAATGTGATTAAAAGTGTTTTTGCACGCTAAATTAAAAAATATCATTCAAAAGAGTAGAATATAAAATAAGTTAAAAAGTTAAAAGTTATAAGTTATAAAATTATGAATATTCTTTATTTATATTTAACAGTTGATTGATTTTGATATATCAGGGAAAGAAAGAGACTAAATTTTACACAATGAGGGCTTTGATTAGATAAGAATACATTGCGGTAGTGTATAAACACCTGGATGAATAAGATTGCATTTCCGTAAAATATCTTCATTAAAACTATTCAGTATCATATTTTAATAATTGGATTAAAATGGATCCGTTTGGTAAATTTAACGCGTGTATTAAATATATATTGAATTTCAGATTTGAACTCATATATGTACACTCTACAATTGATCTGCTTTCATAACAGGATAATCAACAGATTAAATTTAATTCGTGATTATTTTGATTTGAAGTGTGCATAAATATGGCTTTAATTAAACGCCGCGATGAGTAACTCTCCTCCGTGCAAACGATTCAATTTAAGCATCGTCATTAAAAATGTTTCTGAAAGTTAAATTTAAAACATGACAACCTTAAGTTTAGAATGTACTTTATTTATTTACGTTTAGCATTTAATTTAATTTGATCATATCGGGGGAATAAACACATTAAAATTTAAACCAGCATTATTTTTACTAGATA
Organism: Dolomedes plantarius; assembly: GCA_907164885.2. Lineage (NCBI taxonomy): Eukaryota > Metazoa > Arthropoda > Arachnida > Araneae > Dolomedidae > Dolomedes > Dolomedes plantarius. Next base: position 23,349,758 of record OU015500.1, on the reverse strand, counting down.
ACGAATAAATCGCAGTAATGCTTAAACACCCGGGTGAATAAAGTTGCATCTTCGCAACAAGCCTTTATTAAAACTATTCAAAAATTATATTTTATTATTTGCATTTAAACGGACCCGTCTGTTGAATTAAGCATTTATTAAGCCATAGAACCGGAATCATTTTATTTGCATTCTACAATGAGCAAACTTTAATAAAGGGCGAATCAACAGATTAAATTCAATTTGTGATTACTTTAATTCAAAATGCAGATAAATATGTCTGATTAAATGCTGAGATGAGTAACTTCCCTTCCTCACAGTAATGATGAGAGGAATTGCACTACATGACGCAAAGGAAACGGTCTGAGTTTGGGTAATTGAGAGGGGTGGTTTGCACGAAGGGAACAAAGGTCTTGACTGAAATTAATAATGATGGTAACATGAAATGCCGGTGTAGTGCATTCTTTTAATTTTCACCTAGCGGGGGTAATTGAAAGAATGCAGTTGCCTTATTGATGTCATCCAACCCCTCTTATTCGTCAAAGTTAACGAACACGTGACCTGTCAACAATCCTCTGATGAGTTTCCCGACTTTGCGCACGGCAATATCACTTGTGAAGCTCCGGCCAAATCTATAAATGTCAGAGGTAAGTTTTTTTTTTTTTTTTTTAAATTATAAGCATATATAAATGTGGTATTTATTATCACACTGCACATCAAGATGGGCCAAGATAAACACTGTGGAGGGCCGTTTTGGAATGTATACATATTTCGAAAAGCAAAAATAAATAAATAAATAAATATAAATATAAATATAAATATATATATATATATATATATATATATATATATATATATATATATATATATATATATATATATATATATATATATATATATATATATATATATATATATTTAAGTTGCTAAGCCGACTTTTGGGGCAGTCCGTGAGAGAAAACTACTGCATCCATTGACTTCATTTTGGTCATAAACGAAAGATTGTAATCTGTAGATTTGTCAAATTTGGTTTTTGTGACGGCAATTTCTCTTAATTAGCGATAATTTACAATTAAAAAATTGCTTTCTGCGCATGCTCAGTGACATGTTTAAATCTGGCTTTCGATACTCTCTAAGCACGAGGCCGCCTAAACACGTTAATTTGTTTATTTCAAGGAATCTCTCTGCCATTTCTATTTTTTATTATTTTATACAGGATTAATCCTGGAAATTGTTTATTTCATGCTGCTAGGTAGCCCTATTTCTCTTTGTTGGGTTCAATAGTAATTTTTTAAAGCGCATTTTTCTATCCTTAATGTTATGATTTTTAACATTTGGCAATGATGTATAATTTGTGTATTAGCACATTTATTTCCTATCGCGCCGTCATGTTTTGATGGGTACCAACTAGTAAATAATAAATAAATAAATAAATAAATAAAAATAAAAGGTTTTATTTGGTATGTAAGAAGTTCCAAGCGTTATTTTTCCAACGTTTTTAATAAATATACCATTATGCAATTTTAGAATGAATAATTTGTCTAAATTCTTAAATAGTTTTTAATAGCTTCAATAATTATTTTTCTTTTGACATTGAGTAACAATTCAGTTAAATGAGAAAAATGAGATGTAAGAAAATTTATTAAAAAAAAAATAATTCGGAGAGCAAGTTGTCAGACATTCTTGTATAAATTATTTGAAAAATTCATCATTAAACGAAGAGCCACAACTTCTGTATACAAGTTTATGTATAGTAATATGTATTAGCAATATTTATTACATATTACTATGCTATATCATTTTTATATTTTGTTATATTATATAATTATACTATATTATTTTATTTTATTTTTCTCATATCATAATGAGATAATTTAAAAGTAATCATAAACAAAATTATAAAGTATACTTTGATTTTTATTAAATTTGATCATTTATTAAATTTGATTTTCATTAAATTTGATTTAAAAAAGAGAAAATTTGTGAACATTGACAATCCCTTTTATTTTGAACAAACATTTAACTTCTATTTCATTCTCTATCATCTAAATAGAGTATTCGTACGTTGTTCCATCAATCATTCTGGCTTAGAAGATGAGTAAGATCGTGTTTTACCTTCATTTGGTTAAAATTATCGAGTACATTTCACGAACTTGTTTTTTCGCGAAAATAATGAATTTATCGCCTAACTGTGAAAGTAGAGGTCATTTAAATTTCCTTTTTTTATTTTGGACAAAATTGTATCAATCGACAGTATTGGTCAAAAAGTTTTAGTCGCATTATTATTATTTTTACGTATTTGGAACATCACGTCACTCTATAGTCTTAAACAGGGGTGTACCCAGTGGGGGGAGCATAACTTTGCAACCCCCCCCCAAAAAAAAAAAGTTAGTAGCGTGTTTCTAACTTTTTTTAGGAAATTTTTTTTTTTTGGGGGGGGGGCATGAATTGAATTCAGTTGGGGCCCTTATCAGCGTCTTGACTGCCGGACGGTCCTTAAAATATGAAATATTATGTATTTTTGAAATTGAATAACAATAGAATTGATGTTTGAGTAGTATTCAAAAATTATACAATGAGAAAAATAAATGTAATATAAATAAAATGAGAAAAAAATATAATATCGAATTTTTGTTCTGGATCATATCATTGTTAAAAACTATGTTAAGACTAAAGACATAATCTCAATCTTCAGTTTCACAGTTTGAAAAAGCGGGGAAAAACCATCTTTCTTAAAAGTTTTCTACAATTTTTCGATTTTGACTGAACTTCTATTAACGTTTACATTTATTTCAAGTTAAGCTAGGGGGCACGTGCCCCACCCCGACGCTACGTCTATGGGGGGAGCAAGAGGTCCTTGCACCCCCTCCCCCAAAGTAAATAAAACAAAATTTTAAGACCACGATTTTCCATCTGCAAATACAGCAACTTTGACGGCCAGAATCGAGTTGTGCTATAAAAAATTTGAAGGACCGTTTGCAAAAGCCCCATTTAAGCAAAAATGACACTGATGCAGTTTCAAAGAGCGTCAAATTGTTATATTCTAGTATCTATAACATTAAAAGTGTCTGCTACGATAACGGTAACAAGATGCAAGAAAGTCATTTAAGATTTACCATAACACAATAACGATTGAACGGCCTAGCTCTGCTATATATACACAGAGAGATTAATGTAACCACAACTGAAGTAATTCAAAAAGAAAGAAAAAGAAAAAAAAAGAAAAGAAAAAAAAAAAGAAAGAAAGAAAAAGAAACATATTATTCTTTAAATATTTTTTTTTTTATTCACCTAATGAATTTTATCGAATTTGCATTTGAAATGTTTTTATCCGTTCAACTCTGCTTCCCCCTCCCCCAAGATAAAATCTTGAGTGTACCACTCAGGGCCCGATTATGAACGCTGGGGGCCCCTGGGCAGATGCTATTTGGGGGCCCCCCTTATGAACATTTATAAAAATAAGGACTATCCATGGGCTATACATGCTATTAGAAGTACTAGGTGCATACACCAAGGGGGTTTTGGGGGCCCCTATCATCAGGGGGCCCTGGGCAAAGTCCCGATTTGCCCATGCGATAAAAAGGCCCTGGTACCACTGGTCTTGAATCAGCTAGGTATCAATAAATCGTATTTCACAAGTGTAGCCAGCGAGACTTTAGCGTAAAAATATGATTTAGCAAAGTTCTTTATTCAAAATCTTCATTGATAAAAAGGTCGTCATTTGATTCAAGAGCAACTGAAACAAGACCATACTGCCACGCGTTTCAATAAGAAAGAAAGCGAAGGCATGTTTTACCTATGATTTTGAGGTTACCGCAGACACAACAGCACGAATCATTCATAGCTCAGAAGTAAGGATCTCGACCCAAGCCCCGTGTTGCAACCGCACGTTTGTGGTTTTCCACAGATGTCCCGCTATTTTTAACACGAAGAGCATCTACTATTTTCAAATGCAGAAAATCGTAACAAAAATATGCACTTGCTAACCTGTGATTACTGAGGAGATAATTCCCCGTATCTTAACATCGAGATTGAAGATTTGCGATGTCAACTGATGTTCCACCTTAAGCTATACACCCTGGAAGTCTTAGGCCGTCTGCACACGGAGCAACACAAAAGAAACTGGACGGGTTTGTAACCAGTTGCGCCGTGTGCGTGGCTCCATTCAATTACATAGGTTGCGACTCATCATGGACTGGTTTGTGATTTGAGTCAGTTATCAGTTTCTTTTGAGTTGCTCCGTGTGCAGACGGGCTTATTTTCGATTACTCACACTAGCTCTCGACTTTTTTATATATATTTTTTTGTATGATGATTTAAGATGTTGGTCGTACATAGTTTTTCGTTCATCTTTTCACATTCTTCGTTTTCATTTTTTTTACTCATTAACGATAGCATCGTTTTGCCGTAAAATAATCTCATATTTTGAGAACACTCTATAATAATTTATGATACACCAGTGGAGCCCCTCTATAACGTGTCCTATAGGGAAGAAAGGGGAAGGAGGCACCGAGGATCGAACCATGGAGCTTCTGCTCTTGAGATGGGCGCTCTAACAGTCATGCTGAATAGAGGCTAACCTTTATTTTTTTTCAACGCTACAGGCAAACTGTGTTTTAGACATTCGCCCAATGATACTGGGATATTTGCTGCTTGCTCGTAATGGGTACACCTTATGAGTAAACCTAAACCGCCCTCTGGTGCCACTTCAGTTTTAATTGAGCATCCCCCAAGGACGACATCTGGTAGGCTCATAGGCGTAGCGTGCTTGTAACTTTGGGGGAGGGGGGGGGGGCACGAATTGAATTCAGTTACCTCAGCGCATTGACTGCCGAATGGTCCTTAAAACATGAAATATTATGATTTTTTAAAAATTCAATAACAATAGAATTGACGTTTGGATAGTAGTCAAAAGGCATACAATTAAGAAAAATAAATATAATATAAATAAATAAAATAGCATCGAATTTTTGCTATGGATCATATTATAATTGTTAAAAACTATGTCAAGGCTAAAGATATAATCGGAATCTTCAGTTTCACAGTTTGAAAAAGAGAGAAAAAAACCTACTTTCTTAAAAGTTTTCTACAATTTTCCGATTTTAACTGAACTTCTATTAAAGTTTTAATTTATTTCAAGTAAGCTGGAGGGGCACGTGCCCCCCCCTCCCCCCGAAGCCTATGTCCAGGGGCGATATCTGGTAGGTTCGTTCTCTCCTATCACCCACATAAACCATAGAAGGACATTACACATGGAAGGACGCTTACGGATTTAACGTGTCCATTCCCGACTTAGATGAAGGCATTTAATAGCGCTTGCCGGGATTCTAACCAAGCCCACCAAGTGCTGAATTCCGACACACTAACCACTAGGCTGCCTTGAGCCCTTAGGGACCAGTGTAAAGATATCTCATTTTGATATCTTTCATCACAACCTTAGCTTCTCTGGAAGCCTGTAAAGACGAAATATTCTTAATGATAAGAAAGCGAAGTCTACGTGATTTTGAAGAACAAAATTGATTAATGTTCGTAGTGGAGGTTTGTAGTTAAGCCTTATATACACGGCCGGATTTAGACTTGATAAGGCCTAAGCTATTTGAGATATGGAGCCCTTTATAAGTCCATATATTCTATGTCATGCTCATTGCTCACTCGGACAATTTTTTTGGGGGGCCCTAAGCTATAGCTTGTGTAGCTTATACGTAAATCCTGCACTGCACATATATATATATATGTGTGTGTGTGTGTGTGTGTACCAGTCTCTTTTTCCTGGGGACATCCTACACAGCGCGAGACTCATAAGCTACTTCATCATGGGACCAGCCAGTCGGTGAACTAAAGTTACTGGTATTAGGGAAAAGGAGTGAAGCATCCATGCCTCTGCCGGGACTCGAATGCAGGCTCTTGCAGTGGTAGCTTGTACTTTAATTACTATGTGATGTTCTGGAATTCAACCTTTTACTCTCGAATTTGTTTATTGTGTTGAATGATTTAAAAGAAAAAGTTTAAAATCATCTGTAAATCTTTCATGTTTGGGAATTTGCGATGAATCATTAGAGAGGGGAGGAGGTGTGGTAGATTCCCCCGAGCAGTCCAGTCTTCGAAACTAGGGTCAGTCTAAAGGTCAGGCTTATGACCTAGGAGACAGGTAAGTGTTTTCAAGCTAGAACCAGTCTAGAGCTAGAGCGGTTATAGACTGCATATAAACTATCATCTGAGCTGAAAAGAGTTCAGTCCTAATGTGCAGCATATTTTCTAAAAGCATGTTATTGCCAGGCTAGGGAGATAAAATTGAGAGTGTTCAAAAATAATTAGTACAGAATTTTTTTAACTAATTAGTTGAGAATTAATAAATACCAGAAAAAGAACAGATTTAGAAAAAAATAAATAACAAAACTGTGTTAAAAATTCAACGAAAGAATCCTTTTGATAGCTGGAGAAGATACGAGAACAAAAAGTGAGAACTTATTGTAAATCTGTTCCCGAAAATATAAGTATGTAAGATTACAAGAGTATGCTAATTATGAGTATGCTCGTTTACAGTTGTCTGAGCTTTTCTTTAGTAAAGTATACGCACTTGACCATAATAATTCCAAACAATTTTTTATGTTGAAAAAAGGTGTCTAATAATAATAATATATTTACAGGTTTGCTTAAAAGTAATACATATTTAAAAGTGTACTTATAAATGTCATATACTTTTAAGCGTACTTACGAATATCATGTTTGTAAAAGTGTAAAAGATAAATATTGTATGCTCATAAGAGTAAAAACTAAATATAATAAAATTTCCATACCCCAAATTACAAAAGTTTCTCCAAAGCGGAACAACATATACTTCAGATGTTATTAGATTCAAGGCATATCACCTCTCGGTAATTTATAATTCAGACATACTTTTATTAAAAAACAATTTTTTGGTAAATTAATTAGATGACACCCAAAAATAATACCCATTGACATTTTGAATTTTAGGCCCTTTTTTTTAGGGGAACCACTATCTCTATCAGTTCACAGAGTGCAAGTACACTTGTCATCCAGTCTTCCATCTAGCGGAGAAATGATAGATTTCGTTCAATGTTATTCTTATTAGTTCATGATTAACTCCCTAGATGGCGCTAGTCATCCATTTATCATTTTTTGGACCAGTATCGTGAAAAATAAATGTAGTTTCTTTTCTTTTTTCCGGACTGTAAAAAATGAGACTTTTATACCAAAACTATAAATAAGTCCAGATAGTTTATCCAACTGGTCTACAAAAATAAATCTTTTCTTGTATTTATTCTTCTAAGGTTACGTATGAAGTACGTATATTTGAATAAACAAAGCATAAGTAATACCTCACATGGAGCAAACAGTTTGAAAGACGATTTGTCATTGGCTAAACGGCGGCTGAAGAATGACGGGAGGGCGGGAGTTGACATTGGGGAAGCCGGCCCACTAAGACCTGTCAGCACGTGGAGTAGTTGAAACGTAAGGTAGCTGCGCCATCTGTTGAAAGAAGACATAACAAAAATGGATTTAGATTTATAGTTACTGCACAGCATTTAAAATACCATTTAAAATTTAGAATAACACGGACCTATCAATCAACATTCATTGGTATATGATATGCTGAATTCATCAATCTAAAAATAATAATTTATTATTTTAAATGGGTTGAAAGTGATATTTTATCAATAAATATCTGAAATGCATTGTGCATAATGCATTGATGTATAATGTAAACAGCAGAATTACGGTATTTAACGGCTCAACTATCTTTAACACTTGTCTATTAAAATAACTCCTTATTGATACCGAATATGAATGAATAAAATTCTCTATTGTCAACAAAAGCAGTTTATTAACCTTCTATATCTGAAACCAGATATTTCAATTTTAATGTATTTTGTTCCATTTCCGTTCAAACGTTCCGGTTTCATAAAAATACGCAAGATATTAAACTCATATCTTAACTTTATCATTCTACTTTAACATTGCAATGAAGTTTATATTGATAATTCTTTATGAAGAACATGGGATTCTTTTATTAAATTCTTTGGATCATAAAAAAGCATGAATATGAATTACCGTTAAATTCCTTAATGTTGCTAAAGTATAACCAAGTATCTCAGTGAAAAATTCCCCTGTTACGAAGAGTCTTTAAACGAAAGTTTTTGCATTAACATATCTCATATTACGGTCTGAATTGAGACTGTTATGATGAGGATGTTATGAAGAATTAAGTTTACATCACAGAAGATACAGAAACTCGACCAAACTGATATGAATTTAAAAAAATAAGGCATATAAATATTGAATGGTATAAAAGAAAGGAAGCTTTTGATATGTGTTTATAAAATGCTTCTATTGTTCTATTAAGTTTAATGGATATAATATACAGATTCAGCTAAGCAGCTATGAATTTAAAATATAAATATTGGATTGATACAAGATTAAAAGAACCATTAGATTTATGTTTATAAAATGCTTTTATTGTTCGAATAAGTTTGATTGATATAGTGTACGAACTCAACAAAACAGATATGAATATAAAAATAAGAATATAAATATTGGAATAACATAAATAAAAGGAAGCTTTTCATTTGCTTTTTTAATGTTTTAATAAGTTTGGTTGATATTGAGTACAAACTCAACCAAACAAATATGAATGTAAAAAAGTAAAGAATAAAAATATTGAAATTATAAAAATTTTACAAAAAGCTTTTGATTTGTGTTTATAAAAAAATCTCTTAATTTTCGAATACATTTGATTGATACAATGTACAAACTCAACCAAACAGATATAAATGTAACAATACAAAGAATAATAATATTCAAATTACATAAATTAAAATAGCTTTTGATTTGTGTTTATGAAATGCTTTTAATGTTCGGATAAGTTTGATATAATGTACAAACTCAACCAAGCAGATATGAATGTAAAAATAAAGAACATAAATATTGGAATGATATAAATTTAAATGAGTCTTTTGATTTGTGTTTATAAAATGTTTTTAATGTTCGCATTAGTTTGATTGATATAGAGCTCAAACTCAACCAAACAAATATGAATGTAAAAAAATATGGAATAAATATATTGGAATGATATACATTTAAAAAAAATTGATTTGTGTTTATAACAAAAACTCTTAATTTTCGAATAAATTTAATTGATAAAATGTACAAACTCAACCAAACAGATATGAATGTAACAATATAAAGGAAATATAAAGAATAAAAATGTTGAAATGATATTAATTTTAAAAAAAAGTTTTTGATTTGTGTTTACAAAAAAAAGCTCTTCGTTTTCAAATAAATTTGACTGATACAAAGTACAAACTCAAGCAAACAGATATGAATGTAACAATATAAAGAACAAAAATATTGGAATGTTATAAATTTAAAGGAGTCTTTTGATTTGCGTTTATAAAATGTTTTTAATGTTCGAATAAGTTTAATTGATATAATGTACAAATTGAACCAAGCAGATAAGAATGTAAAAATATAAAGCATATAAATATTGGAATGATATAAATTTAAAATAGCTTTTGATCTGTGTGTATAAAATGCTTTTAATGTTCAAATAAGTTTGATATAATGAACAAACCCAACCAAACAAATCTGAATGTAAAAAAGTAAAGAATAAAAATATTGAAATAATATAAATTTTAAAAAATGCTTTTGATTTGTGTTTATAAGAAAAGCTCTTAATTTTCGAATAAATTTGATTGATACAATGTACAAACTCAACCAAACGGATATGAATGTAATAATATAAAGAATAAAATATTGAAATGATATAAATTTAAAATAGTATTTCATTTGTGTTTATAAAATACTTTTAATGTTTGTATAAGTTTGATTGATAAAGCGTACAAACTCAACCAAACAAATATGAATGTAAAAAAGTAAAGAATAAAAATATTGAAATGATATAATTTTTTTAAAAAGCCTTTTGGTTTGTGTTTATAAAAAAGTTCTTAATTCTCGAATAAATTTGATTGATACAAACTCAGCCAAACAGAAATGAATGTAAGAATAAATATAAATATTGGAATGATATAAATTTAAAGGAGTCTTTTGATTTGTGTTTATAAAAAAAGTTCTTAATTTTCGAATAAATTTGATTGATACAATGTACAAACTCAACCAAATTGATATGAATGTAACAATATGAAGAATAAAACTATTGGAATGACATAAATTTAAAATATCTTTTCATTTGTGTTCATAAAATATTTTCAATGTTCGAATAAATTTGACATAATGTACAAACTCAACCAAGCAGATATGACTGTAAAAATAAAGAATATAATACTGTAAAGATAAAGAATATAATTATTGGAATGATATAAATTTATACGAGACTTTTGATTTGTGTTTAAAAAATGCTTTTAATGTTCGAATAAGTTTGATTGATATAGAGTAAAAACACAACCAAATAAATATGAATGTAAAAAAGTAAAGAATAAAAATATTGAAATAATGTAAATTTATAAAAAAAGCTTCTGATTTGTGTTTATAAAAAAAGCTCTTAATTTTCGAATAAATTTGATTGATACAATGTACAAACACAGCCAAAAGTTATGAATGTAACAATATAAAGCATAAAAATATTGAAATGATATAAGTTTAAAATAGCTTCTGATTTGTTTTTATAAAATGCTTTCAATGTTCGAATAAGTTTGATTGATATAATGTACAAACTGAACCAAGCAGATATGAATGTAAAAATAAAGAATATAATTATTGGAATGATATGCATTTAAAGGAGTCTTTTGATTTGTGTTTATATAATGCTTTTAATGTTCGAATAAGTTTGATTGATAGTACAAACCCAACCAAACAAATATAAATGTAAAAAAGTACAGAATAAAAATATTGAAATGATATAAATTTTTAAAAAAGCTTTTGATTTGTGTTTATAGAAAAAGCTCTTAATTTTTGAATAAATTTGATTGATACAATTTACAAACTCAAACAAACAGATATGAATGTAACAATATAAAGAATAAAAATATCGAAATGGTATAAATTTAAAATAGCTTTTGATTTGTGTTTATAAAATGCTTTTAATGTTCAAATAAGTTTGATTGATATAATGTACAAACTCAACCAAGCAGATAAGAATGCAAAAATATAAAGTATATAAATATTACAATTTTATAAATTTAAAGGAGTCTTTTGAGTTGTATTGTTTTTAATGTTCGAATAAGTTTGATTGATATAGTGTACAAAATCAACCAAATAAATTTAAATGTAAAAAAGTAAAGAATAAAATGCTGTGGTACTAAGCGGAATAAAAATATTTAAATTATATAAATTTTTAAAAAAGCTTTTGATTTGTGTTTATAAAAAAAGCTCTTAATTTTCGAATAAATTTGATTGATACATTGTACAAACTCAAGCAAACAGATATGACTGTAACAATATAAAGAATAAAAATATTGAAATGGTATAAATTAAAATCGATCTTGATTTGGTTTGTAAAATGCTTTTAATGTTCGAATAAGTTTGATTGATATAATGTACAAACTCAACCAAGCAGATAAGAATGTAAAAATATAAAGCATATAAATATTGGAATGATATAAATTTAAAGGATGGTTATGCTTTTGATTTGTTTTACAAAAGGCTTTTATTATTTATTTTTTTTTTCTAATGTGGAGGCACTTTGTCGTGAGACATTCGCCTTTTATTATTCACCGCGATTTACTGGGTCCTTTATTATGGGAACACCATATAGGTGAGCCAGCATTGCTCCCTATGAGGGGGACGACACGGAAACGACCAAGCCTTATAAAAAGCTTTTATTGTTCGAACATGATTGATGGATATAGTGTACAAACTCAACCAAGCAGATATGAATGTAAAATGTAAAGAATAAAAATATGAATGTAAAAATAAAGAACAAAAGAGAATGGACCAATATTGCATTCATGGATTAATATATTAAGAGCTGATATGAGCGGAAAAAGAGTATTTCACTTCCGACACTGATACAATTAATGTCTGCAGTGCTCAGTATTATGCGAAAGTATTATGGCAAAAAGATATAAAATGAGCTAAACAGAAAACTGATGAAGAATTACCTCAGTATCAAACAATTTGAAAGGATGAACCTTTCTCTGCAGTAGAGTGTGCAAAAAGGGAGGTTTTCTTATTCATCAAGTATTTTAAAAGTATTATTGTCTCACTAATAATAATTTTTTGTTGCTCTTAGCAGGGCTGCTCAGAGACTTTACGGGGCCTGGGGCAAAATTCTGTTGGGGGCCCCAAGAAAAATAAAAAATGAAAAGAGACGAAAACACACATTCAAATCAAGTTACTCATACTTAAAGTTTTATTACATGAATTATTAACATAATTATTATATTTCATTGCACAGCTCTCTTTTTATATTCTCCAATAAATATGACATCTTCCATCCACAAAGCTTTTATGCAATCTATTTTAGTAGTTAGTACTGTCTTCAATTTATCAGAGAGAATGTGATTTTATAGCAGTTAGGACTAA
>OU015500.1:23287278-23332278 GCA_907164885.2 Dolomedes plantarius | reverse complement strand
GCGCTGACAAGAGATAATCTATCATCACCTTCTGTGCACAAAAACAAAAATCTCTTTTAATTACGGGGAAAAAAATTAAACATTAGAATTTAAAATTTTTCGTGAAATCTAGAGACTGAACACTTGAACAAAGAAGTCGCAGAGACTGGTCAAAATTATATATATATATATATATATTTACACTGAAGAAAAAAAAACTGGTACAAGCGGGCGTATTCAAATAACGGAGATATTCAAACAATCAGCATAACGCGATGCGGTCGGACTACAGGTGTGTTATAGAAGCTGTTAGATCTGTTCCTGCTGCTATAATGACTGGTTATCACGATTTATGTGACTTTGAACGTGACGTTATAGTCGGTGCACGAGAGGTGGGACATAGTATCTCCGAGGTAGCGATGCAATTTGGATTTTCGCGCCCGCCCGTTTCTCGAATGTACCGTGAACATTAGGTATCCGGTAAAACATCAAATCTCCGACAGCGGTGCGGCTGGAAAAAGATCTTGAAGTCCACGATTGAAGAGAATCCTTAAGCGAGATAGACGCGCAACTCTTCCTCAAATTGGTGTGGATTTCAATGCTGGGGCATAAACAAGTGACAGCGTGCGAACTATTCAACGGACCATCATTGATATGGGCTTCCGGAGCAGCACCGTGTACCGTTGTTGACTGCACGGCACAAAGCTTTATGCCTCGCCTGGCCCCACCAATACCTCCGTTGTACTGTTCATGACTGGAAACATGTTGCCTGGTCTGACGAGTATCGTTTCCAATGGTATGGAGTGGATGGATGTGTACGGGTATGGAGACAAAACCATGGACCCATGGACCGTACATGTCAACAGGGGACTGTTAAAGCTGGTGGAGCGTCTGTGATGGTACGGGGCGTGTGCAATTGGTGTGATATAAGACCCTTAATACATCTAGAGACGACTCTGACAGGTGATGAGTACATAAACATCCTTTCCGATCATCTATACCCATTCATGTCCATTGTGTATTCCGACGGACTTGGACAATTCCAGCAGGACAATGCGGCATTGCCCTGCGGATTGCCCTGCAAGATTCATGGTGTGAGGTTACCTCCAGGTTACCTTCATGCTGCGGTTGCATTCATGTGCTCTGCTCTACTGTGCCCAGTGATTTATGTTCACTGCGTACTCCGATTATTTGTGGATCTCCTCCTCTCGCGGTCCTGTTACAGAGCATCAAAGGTAGGGTTACCGTGACTAATGTGATGACAGGAGTCGGGGGTCTCCATGCAGAGAACTCTGCATGAATGCATATGCACCATCAGACATTAGTCGAGTCCATGCCCCGTCGTTTTGCGATACTTCTTTGTGCTCTTGGGGGCCCTACATATTATTATGCAGGTGTACCAGTTTTTTTGGCTCTTCAGTGTATATATATATATATATATATATACAGATATATATATACACTGGTGTAAGAAATTAAGAGAATTTCCAGACTTGGTCAATTATCTCTAGAACTACTGTACCGATTTTAATGAAATTTGATATGTACATACATTGATACAATACAAAACAAATAACCATTCAATAATTGTAATACACACGCATGATCGTGCGTAACACTCATTGGAGTCGGAAGGTATGAAAAAGCGGTTGCAGAATAATAAAAAAATGGGTTAATAGGGGGTATGGTCCCCTCTTACAGATATACAGGTCTCGCAGCGTGATTTCATACTTGAAATAAGGCAGTTTATCATTTCCTGTGGCAATTGGTCCCACTCGTTCAGCAACGCTGTTTTCATTCCCTGGATGGTTCTCGGAGGGGGGTTGCGAGTTGCAATTGCCCTCCCCAGAGCGTCTCAGACATTCTCTATAGGGTTAAGGTCTGGAGATCTGGCTGGCCAATCCATCCGGCGAATATACTCACTCTCAAGAAATTCATCGACCAGAAGAGCTCTATGTGGCCTCGCGTTATCGTCCATTAAAATGAACTCAGGGCCAACTGCACCCCTGAAAAGGCGAACATAGGGCTCCAAGACCTCATCCCTATACCTCACACCAGTCACAGTGCCTCTTTCAAAGACATGGAGAGGTGTGCGGCCATCCAACATGATGCCTGCCCAGACCATTAAACCTCCTCCGCCATAATGGTCGATTTCGCGGACATTGGAGGGTAGGTAGCGGATCCCTGGTTCTCTCCATATGAACGCACGGCGAGAATCGGTGTTTAGGCTGAACCGGGACTCATCAGTGAAGAGAACGGTCGCCCATTGATCCATACTCCAATCTCTATGCTCTCTGAACCATGATAAACGGATTCTCCTGTTCGTAGAAGTGAGCGGGACACAAACAGCAGGTCTTCTTGCAAACAACCCTCTCTCATGAAGTCTTTTGGAAACAGTCATCCTTGATACACGGGTTCCTGTGGCTGCATACAAGTTACGAGAGCTGTAGCACTCCTGTTACGCCTCTCTATAATCGTCAAATGGCGATCTTCTCTGGCCGTCGTGTCTCTTGGACGACCTTGCTCAGGCTTTCTCTCGATGGATCCGGTATCCTGGAACTGTTTCCATAAGTTACACATGACGCTGGGCGTTAAATTGAACTCTCTACAAATTTGGACTTGAGATTGGCCTGCTTCTAGCCTCCCCACAATTCGCCACCTCATTCCATCATCTAAACGTTGGTGGTTACTCATTTTTACTGTTACAATTTGAAATTAACCGATTGCTGCAAAATAACACCAAGAAATTCGCCGAGGTGTGCTAGCGAACGAAATGCATCTTAACTTACGCGCGCATATAAAGACTGTTTCTCTACTGGCTCCGTCTACACACACGTGTATGCTTACGTATTTGACGTACAAGATTTGCATTTTTGTCTAGAAGCAGTGGTTTTACATTCAGTTCAGTTCTTTTCATGAAATTCGATAAAATATGCAAATTCTCTTAATTTATTTCACCAGTGTATATATATATATATATATATATATATATATATATATATATATATATATATATGTGCGTGTGCGTGTGCGTGTTTGAATATAGTTACTAAATATATTTTTATCATTCGCAAAATACAAAAGATTTATAAAATGATATTATTTATTAACTGCAATATACACTGCTGGCCATTAAAACTGCAACACTATGAAGGAGGAATGATACAAACGTCAAATTCGCATGAAAGATAGAAGATGCTAGGATATGGAAATGATTAGCATTTAAGCGCAATCGAAAGTCGCAGGAGGGAGAAACGGCATTTCAAACTCTGTACAAAAGGAAAATTTACGCAGCGGGTTTCTCATTCGGAAAAAGCATTTGAATGTTGGCTGTTTGTGAGAAGATCGTGTTATGCCTCGTATAAGAAGGAGAAATAGCTACCAGCACGCAGGGCCCGACTTAGCCTAATTGGGGCCCGGGGCAAAAACTTCTTTGGGGGCCCCCCTCTGCTTCACTACTTCAGTAATGAAGAACTTAATACTTATTACTAAACTTTCTATTCGATTTGGGGGCCCCCTCTGATGTGGGGGCCCGGGGCAACTGCCCCGTATGCCCCTGCCTTAGTCAGGCTCTGCCAGCACGTGTCGGAATTCGATAGCGGCGAGATCGTGGCCTATATAGAGTGCAGTTTATCGTTCCTCGATATTGCTACTCACATTGGTCGGAATCCAACAACAACATGCAAATATGGAATCGATGGGTTCAGGAGGGTCATACTGAACGTCATGTAGGATCTCAACGGCCTACCTTCACTAACGCCCGAGAGGATAGACATGTGGTCAGGTCGGTCTTGCAGAAAATGGGCTTGTTTGCAGCATGACAAGTATCCGCATGGAAAGTGCAACGACGTCTGGAGCAGCATGGACTGTCTTCATGGCGACCATTATTGCAGCATAGAGACGTACAGCGGTGGTACGGCCAACGACAAAACTGGATACAGGAGAGGCACCACGTCGTCTTTTCAGACGAGTCCCGGTTCTGCGTGCAGCATTGTAGCGTTGAATTTTTGTATTGGGGTGTATTTAAAAGCTTATATATTACATTAACTTAATAATTAAAGTTAGAATTACTCTTTACAATCTTTAAAATCAATTTACTTCAAGAGTTGCCATTTGGCCGTTAGTGGTTAGTACATTTTAAGATAGATGGTAAGTTGCGTTGTGTTATTTTTAAATGCAATAACCCATAAACAATTAATAAATATAATTAACACTGGTTCGAACTGAATGCTTCACTGTGGTGAATAATGAGCCAAAAGAAAAATGAAATTAAATTTAATAAAATTACTTAACCTTGGAGAGCACCTAGAAATAAAATTATTTCACCTAAAAGAAAAAGCTTCAATTCTGCTGAAATAAAAAATAAAACCTAAAGCTGAAAATCAGAAAATTTACTAAAAAGGCAAGGACCGACATGACACCACTTTACAAACTAACATAACAATTTATTTAAGAATTTCCCTGACATTACAACAAATAAACTCATTAACTCCAGATCCTCTCAACATTATTCCGACAACCAAATTCAATTGATTAAATACAATTTCGTTTAAATGAGTTCTACTCTCCATAATACAAATAATTATCAATAAAACAATGCAAATAAGTGAAGTGGCTGGCGAATCAAAAAAAAACTTCTAAATGAAAAAGTGTTGGGAAAAAACAAAAGAAAAAACTATAGAAAAATTCAGTAAACAAAAAAAGGAAATTAAAATCATATTACCAATTAAAATGCTGCAGCACAAAAAAAACTATTATTTTATAAAATTATGAGTGGAACCCCAGGCTAGCGCCATTTCTATAGCGTGCGGGCCGCCAAAAATCAAGACATCTCTCTCCATCGTGGGTTGCGGGTCAGCTCCCAGCCTCTTGCTCGCCTCCCCCTCTCTGTCTCCAAATCTCCATTGGACGACCTTCTCACCCCTTTGTATGGCTACTCGTGGGTGAAAATGAGTGCGTCCTCGCTCCTTGATTTTAACAGGGAAATTCGGACCAACAGAATTTGAGGGGCTTGAATTATAATTTGATAGGTAGTATAGTGTTTTATTTTCAACTTTGATTTTGCATCAATTCAGGATTTATTTTCTTTTATTTTAAACTCTGGAACTAACTCGGCGTTTGGCGATCTCAGGCGTATCCATGCGCCTACCCCTCATCAAAACGGTGGTTTCGCTTATCTCTTGGCCAGCTGCAAAAAAGGGGTTGTTTCTTGAAATGGATACTTCTGTTAATCCCTTTATCCGGTGTAGTCCTGGGTATGTGCTGTGAAAATACTGTTAAAATGGAGGAGATCTCGTTACATTGCCTACCAGCCCAGCTTACACAAGGGTTTGGGTTCATAATACAAAATTTACTATTAATTGAAAAAACAAAAATAAAACACTCTAAAATTAATAATTAACTATGCTGAATACATACCAGCCACCAAAAAAACTAATAAAAACAATAAAAAAACAATGTACCAGCCTAGCTTACACAAGGGTTTATAAATAAGACTTATTAATTTATCAATATTAACAATAATAAGGTATAACCTGTGATGATCTATTTCAAACTTAATTTTTCTCAATGTCAAAACATTTAGAGAAACTTGCGCACACTTCTCTAAATGCGATGACATTAATCAAATCAATTAATATCTGATCACCACAAGTATAACCCTTACACATATTTAGCAGAGGCTTAATAAATTGATTAAAACAAAGCACAATCGTTACTAAAATTTACTTACTTTACTAATTTACTTTACTAATTTATTTATCTGAATACCCGATATTAATATTAACTTTAATCACTTCCAAAACTATTAATTATCATCACAACAGCATCATGATGGACGTATCCGTGTCTGGAGGCACCGAGGAAGACGCACGTGGTCTGCATGCATTCGATATTGTTATACGGGCCCTGCACGTGGTGTAATGGTATGGGCAGCCACTGGGTACACGACACGAACACCTCTTGTTCGCGTCGTTGGTAATCTGAAAGCAAGCAACATTTCTCAAATCTTTTAAGGTCGGTGGCTGTGCCCTATCTTCGAGGCCTCGGAGACGTCATCTTTCAACAAGATAACGCAGGCCCGCCTGTTGTACGTCGTGTCCTGACCTACCTCGACACAGAGGGTGTTCGACTGTTGAGCTGGCTAGCACGTTCTCCAGATCTCTCACCTATTGAAAACATCTGGTCATGGGTTGCTGAGAGACTGGGCCGCCACCGCTCTTCAGCCACTACGATTGATGAAATGTGGCTTGAAACAGCATGGAATGGCTTGCCCGTATCTGTTATCCAAGCCCTGTTGGACTCAATGAGCAACCGGGTTAGAGCCGTTTTCGCTGCCAGAGGAGGCAGCTGTGTGTACTAATTTCGGACCCTGTATACCCCAAACTACCTATACATTTAGTCATGTTTTCTTCCTTCTATGCTGTATACGTACACTTAGTAAAGTTTTGTTATTTGCTTTCCTTCCTGGTGTTGCAATTTTAATGGCCAGCAGTGTAGTTGAATACTTACGGTTACTCTCTCTATTCCGGTTATTTTTCTGATTTAACAGTAAATTATCCACCCAAATGTAGCGTTTAATACCAGCTACATAAGTCCTCTAGTAATGGTTACTTTCCTCTCTTTTCATTGTTCAGAAAGTCTCCCAAATACAATATTTCTTGCTTCGTACACGTCAGCGCAGAATTTTTTTTTCCATTTTCCCACAATTAATGCTGGGTATTTTTATTTTCGTACAGAGAAGGTGATTTTATATTATCTCTTGTCAGTGCTACTCATTTCCACATCAAGCATTCGTTAGCGAGATTCTCCGAGACAACATTCGATGGTTTTAGAACGACCTTTTTTCTGTCTAAACGTTTCGATGCATCAAAGTCTTTATAGGTTTAACAGATTTGATAATAAGCTGAAATCCGAAAAGAAAAAAAAACTAATAAAAAGCTTCCATTCACTACGAAAATAATAGTAAAAAGCATCTATAAAAATGAGAATATACGCAAAATTTATGCCTTCTATAAACAAATTACCGTTTTGATCTCACGCTACATATTTTGTGCTGTTATAATTACCATCCAAGAAAAAAAATGGTAATTACATATATTAAAGTAGCAATTTTCCTGAAATGTCACAACAAAACAGGGGAATATTAAGATATAATAATAATATAAGATATAAGATATAATTACACATAATATCTTTACATTAACGTAGTTAAGCTTTCTCTTTCCATTAAAGAGCTACCAAATTGGAAGTACCTTAAAAAAATCCCGCCAAGCAATTGTAAATGAAATTTGTTAAAAGCTTGTAATGAAACATAAATAAAAGAACTCCGAAATCTTTTTCTGGCCACGTCACTTTTCCAGCAGGTTTCTTATATAGCATTTAAGACAATATTTTTGGGTATGAAGTATACCAGACAAATATTGTCCTGATATTATGGAAACACCTGACAACCTAGGATTTATTTATTTATTTTGGTGTGTGTGTGTGTATGTGTGACTGGAGACGTGTGATATACTACTAGAACTTGTTTGCTGTAATTTTTTAAAGTTAACCATTCTTGGTACCATAGTTACGCCCCCAGACCAAGGTTTTTCACAAAATATTTTAAGTAAACTTTATTAAAATCTTCACATGAAAAGTCTTATTTTAATTTCCTCCATAAGAAGCAGAAAATGCTCTTCTAAGCTTTTGGAAAATATCACTTTCCCGAATTGTGACCCCCTGAAAGTATCGAACGCTGTTTTTCAAACCTACGTGCTTCTCGAAATGTTCTTTATTATTTTTTTTCCGATTAAGATATGAATTACAGTAAAGCTTTTTTTTTAATTGTCAGATTCAAGCTGAATTACGAGGTCTTAGTAAAATATAGTTTTCTGGGAACAGCGCAGGTTGCCCCTTTCGTGACATATATTTAAAGTGACCAAGTTTTAAAGAGATTTGAGACATTAGCTCCCTTTACACGTACGCTCTTTCCTGCGTGAAACCACGATCCCGCGCGATTGAGTGCACGTGTGAAGGTGTCGGAGAAGAAGGGAAAGCTGCTTTGGAGCGTACTGCAAGTTTTCCCGCGCGCAATCCCGTACGCTCTTTCGAGAGTGCTTGGAGCGTGCGCGCAATCCCGTCCTCTCCAAGCACTCGCGAAAGAACGTACGTGTAAAGGGTTCTATTGCCCTTGGAGAAACCCTTCTCTATGACTTCAAGAAACCCTTGGAAATTCGAGAATTATCTTTTGCAGGCAAAAGGATAACAGTTCAGACTTTTTTCTAAGAACCAGTTTGAGACTTCAAGAAACGCAAGTATCACCCATACATAATTATAAATCAAGTCTCCATTATTTCTTCTTTCCATCTCGGAGCGTCCGTACCTGTCTACTACAAGTTTTCTTTTTTATCTGTTTATATTTTTCCTCACACTCTGATTAGATGAATTACAGTCGATTAAAAACCCATTTGTAGCAGTTAGATGGAGGAAATACTGAAGAGTTAATGCATCCTATTCTGAAAGACTGCTGGTAACAGCTAGCTGCATTGTTGGAGCTCGCATCAAGGTTTCATTTTACTGTGAAATTATTTGGCTCATGCCGAATATCCAATTATTTCTCCTGGATAAAATGATATTCATTCATCAGAATACAGACTTGGATGTTTTAATATATTCTCCTTACTTTAGTACAGGGATTCCCAACGGAGTCCACGTGGACTCCTTGGGGGTCGATAGAAGTTTAAAAGGGTTCTATAGTATTCCAGGGGTCTATGATAAATTTATCTGTTTTAAAATTTAATTTAATTTTTAGGAATGTAATTATTAGATAATAATATCTGTTTTAATATGTATAAATACAGATTTGCATAGGGTGGAGTGATCCTCACATCGGATTTTATTTGTGGGCAGTATTCTTAAGAATATTTAGCATATCTATATATATAAAACAGTTCCGTAACTGACTGACTCACTGACTCACTGACATACAACGCACAGACCAAACCTCTGGACCTAAAGGGCTGAAATTTTGCATGGCGATTCTTCTTATAGTGTAGGGGTGCACTCAGAATGATTTTTGAAAAATTATTCTTAGATTTTTTGAAATAAAATTTTTAAGCTGTTTTAGTAACTTTTTTTAAGTTTGCTTTGAAAATAATAATTATGAGGGTTAAAAAATTTATATCACGAGAAAGATCCTAAAAATTCCTTTAAAATGAGATCTTTTTCGAATCTTTACCTGCATTTTCTGATTTTTGGTGAATTTTTAAAGATTAATTTTTTAAATTTAATTTATTAATTGCTGATCGCGTGATTTCTTTTTCTGGTACTTTAAATAAATTTATCGTCACGTGCATAACAACTAAATAGACACAAAAAAAAATTTTTCTTGCTAATGTGGCAGGCGATTGGACATTATCCAAAAAAATATTAAAATACAATAAAAGATATTATATTCAAAAACGTCTTTCATACTTATCTTTTCATGTTTTTAGTTCCTGGCTGCAAGTAGCTTTAGTGCTCATACTGGTTTTCTCTTTAAAGATATTATTTAAAGATATTATTAAAAGATATTATTCTCATTAAAAGATATTATGTTCCTCAAACTGTACTCTATTAACTGTACTATATTCTTTAGTATGTCCTATTACATTTAATTTGAATATTTTCTTGTACATTATTTTGTCTATAAAAATATCCCTTACGATTTTTTTATAAATATATTTTTTGTTATTATCAATTATTTATCAATTGTATACATTGATATAAAAAAACAAAAAAAATATATTTATAAAAAAATCGTAAGGGATATTTTTATAAACAAAATAATGTAGAATAAAATATTCAAATTAAATGTAATAAGACATACTAAAGAGTATAGTACATTTAATAGAGTACAGTTTGAGGAACATAATATCTTTTAATGTGAATAATATCTTTTAATAATATCTTTAAATAATATATTTTTAAAGGGAAAACTAGTATGAGCACTAAAGCTACTTGCAGCCAGGAACTAAAAACATGAAAAGATAAGTATGAAAGAGGTTTTTGACAGCATCTCTTCGTCATCGGTGTCGATACTGTCTAAAAACCAATGGATTGTTTCCGGTAAGTATGATCTAAACAATAAACATACTTAGACACCGTACAATCCATCAGAACCTGTAGAATTGATTAAAGAGTTACTTAACCATAGAACAACAAGCTTGGTGCTAGACAGAGTGGAAGTTAAGAATAGGTAACCGCAAGGTGACTGACGTCACAAAACTTGCAACCATGGATATTATAGAAACACAGAAACTGACCTACTATGGATACTGTGTTTTAGGACTATTAAACCTTTATTAATTAGTTTTTAATTATTATTACTAAGAGTTTTTTATAAATTTATTTTTATTTTTATTTTTATTTAAGATTTTAATTTTATTTTTTAATTTTTAATTTTTAGTAGTTATTTTTTCTAATTTTACTTATTATTATGATTTACTTATTAATTGCAACAAACTATTCATTAAAACTAAAACAACCAATTATGTTCTTGGAAGGACTTTCGGTGTAATAATTAGTGTTAGCACAGCTATCAAGTCTAAAATATGCTTATTCCTATTGTCTTTAGAACATAGCCTATTTATACGAACTAACTGATTTACAATAATGTTATTAAAAACAGATTTATGTGTATATATATATATATATATATATATATATATTTATTTTTTTTTTGGCATTAATTGCATACATTGACAGTTGTATTTAATTTGAATGTACTCCGTAGCGAAGTGCGGGTTTTCAGCATTTATATATATATATATATATATATATATATATATATATATATATATATATATATATATATATATATATATATATATTCAATTATTTAGCCATGTCGCTTGTCCAAAAAAAAAATGTCGGCAGTATTCTCAAGAATATTTAGCATTTGGTTCCATTGCGTCTCCAGGGAACGATTGTCTTCCTGTATGTTTGATCTGTGAAAAAACATTCAGCAATGATTATATGAAAACATCGAAGATGAAAGACCATATGAAAAGAATGCATCCTGCTAAGAAAGATAGGAATTTGGATTATTTCAAGAATCTTAAAGAAAAATTTGCGTATCGTTCTAAAGCGGGGATTAAATCATTTCTTAAGACGTCTACTTCTGAAAATAATTCAGGAGGATTAGAAGCCTCTTACAATATTTCTTTGTTAATTGCGAAAGCCTGATATCCCCATACCACTGGCGAAAAAATATTACCAGCAATACAATAGGTATTAAAAACTGTTATGAAAATGAACTCTGAACCAGTTTTTAAAAGTATTCCGCTCGGTAATAACTCCATACAATGTCATATAGATGAAATGTCCGAAGATACTAAAAAATCATTAATTGACGAATTGCAGGAAAGCAAATTTTCTGTGTAGTTGGATGAATCCACTTTTGGTATAAACAGTATATCAATGTTATATGTTCGATATTATAGCTCCAGATTAAGAGATATGACAGAGGAATTTCTCACAGTGGAACTGTCACAAACGTACCCTACAGGTGAACATATATTTAATTGTTTTGAAAACATTTTGCAACAAAATGAAATTCCTATAACTAATATTACTGCTGCATCTTCTGATGGTGCACCATTAATGAGGGGAAAATATCAAGGATTTTTAGCGTTTCTAAAAAAAAGAGTTCCCGGTATTCTAAAAGTGCACTGCGTTTTGCATCGGCAACACTTAATTGCCAAAAATTTGCAAGAAAATCTTCATTATGTTTTGCATTTGTGTATTAAAGCAATAAACACAATTAAAGCTAAGGCTTTGAATGATCGCCTTTTTGCTCAATTATGCGAAAGTAATTATGAACTTTATAACAGTTTACTTCTTCATATAGAAGTTCGTGGAAAGGCAATTGTTTGCACCATTTCATTGAAACCTTTAATTCTGCAATTGAGTTCCTTTTGATAATTGATAAACCTACGGCAACAAAATTACTTGAATCAAAAAAGCATATATTTTATTTAGCAGACATATTTTCTTTATTTAATAATATGCAAAAAAAATTACAAGGAAAATACGTGAATCTCAATCAAGCTCGAACAGTTATATTTGGGTTTCGCTCCAAAATTGATTTGTTTATTTCCACTTTAAATCGAAATGATTTTCGATATTTTGAACATTTGATGCAGCTTTCTGTTGTTGAAAAAGATAAGATTAATGATGATGATATTCAAATCTACAATGAAAAATGTGAGGTGGTCGATGAAGAAAATCACTCTTTAAAAAGGTTGGGAACCCCTATTTTAGTAGGTATTAAATTAGATAATTATTTGAATCCTTCAGTAAAGGCATTTGGATATTGCAGCGATTTATAGGAAAGTTGAAATTAAAAACATATTTTTGCATCTTAAATGGAAAAGCAGATTTCGCATCACTCATACATGATACAAACGTATGTCTTCACAAACATGAAATGCATACTTCAATTAGTTTTTAGCTTGAGCGAATCTTTCAATAGGGACAATTCCAGGGAGAAAACATTTAAGTTTATAAGGAATGGCATTCGAACTACATAGCTGAAGAAGCACTAACTGCAGTCTGACATATTCGTGGTGCTAGAGCACTGATATGTTACCCATAGGAATTATAACCACAATCTCATTTTCCCTTATTAGCTTCATTAATAGGTTTCGTACCCATTTTTTAACCAATGCATCATATTTCAGTTAAATCAACGGATGGTGGTAACAGTATTTACTAGCAGTAGTCTATAACATTTTTTGACTTACTGTTCCTCTTTAAAGTCCATTTCCATAACTTGTACTTTGCACCAGGCCCTGATTTTCCATTAGGCTTGGTAGGCCCGGGCTTAGGGGCCCCTGAATGTTCTCCCCCCCTCAAAATTTTTATTTTAAAACAAAAAAAATTCTCAATTCAATTTTTTTTATATATATTTTACCCTTTTTAATAGCAGTTTTTTTTATATATCCTTTCAAATTTGATTGATTGGTTCATCATATGTATAGTTCATCATATGCATGTTATAGTGTATATAAGGGATTAATAAGTTTTTCTGGTTGCATTGTATTGATGTTTTAATGATGAAGTTAATATGTTATATTGCTTTTTGTTATTTGATAATGTTCTAGGCTTCTACGCTTCAAATAGCCAATTCTTGGTAAAATAGTACTTTCACAATGATTCATGATTATTATTTTTTTGTGTGTCAATTTTGGAAATTTTATGCCCACATCAGTGTTAGGGCCCCCCCCCCCCATCTCGAGTTGTGCCTATAGTCAAGAATTTTCTAAATCGGGCCCTGCTTTGCACAGAAGCTAAACTTTTGAAAACAGTACATTCGCTCTAACTTCTAAAATATACGTTGAAACTGTAAATAGTTTGTCTAATAATGGAAGTATTTCACATTTATTTTTATTCAAAACTCACAAATATAACGAATTTAAGTTAATGCCTTTATAAATTGCATAAAAAAAAACCTACATTATATCTGAAATAAGTAATATTTTGGCCATTATTTTTTTCTCCTACTTCTAAATCATCAGTGTCTTAACCTTTGGGCTTACCTGGGCCGCATATAAAATATGTATTATAGTGAATGCATATCAGCAACAAAACCTTTGCTTTAATATTTTTATTTTTTATTATGGCAATAAGAAAAGAGGGCATCATTAACATAAAACTAGCGGGATATTTGACCTTCTTTATGTGAAACTGTTGCATCAGTCAGGGGTGTAGCTAGGCATTTAGAGGCCCCGGAGCAAGGACGCAAATTGGGCCCCCTGAAATATTGCGACTTCATCCGCCCCGGTATGGGGGCCCCTTACCTCGGAGGCCCCGGGACATTGCCCCGGTCGCCCCAGCCTAGTTACGCCCTGGCATCAATGTCTGTTTCGATGCAATTTTCACCGAGTTCTTAAGGAACTCATCAGAAATTTTCGATCTAAATTTGCTCTTCTTGTGCTTAATGTTTATAAATAGTCGCTCAAAAATGTATGTAGTGCTAAAAAGCAGTGACACGAATAAGGCGTGATTGTGAAGCGAGGGACATTTGTCTCTTGAAAAATAGGTCTTATGAAGTTTACGATCTTTTCGGGCCGCATTACCAGCTGTCCAGGGCCGCATGCGATCCACGAGCCGCTGGTTGGACACTCCTCTCTCAATGTACTGGCACTTATCACTAAGGAATGAGCAACCTCGGTCGTTAACTATGTACTAAGTTTCGGAAATATGAACGATTAAAGGCGGAAAATAACAAAAACTCTTTTCCTCTTAAAGAAATTTGTTGGTTGCACAACTTTATCACTTGATTAAAAATTTTATTTCACTTTGCTGGTTTCGAACATAAAAAAAGAAGAAAATTATGTTCATGGAACCCATCAAAAACATAACACAATGAATCACGAAAAGTTTGCATGCTGATGATGGTGGAAAAAAAATTCCCATCTGCAAGAGAATGCACATCAAAAAACTCTCCAAAATCTTCAAAAACTACTTGAAATTTTTTTATGATAATCTTCCAAATTAAGAAAATAAAAAAGGGCAAAGACAGCTGAAGAGTAAAAGAAAGATTTTTTTTCTCCTTTATCTTGAAGGATGGTCTCTTGCTTATACAAAGATACATCCCACTCCATAAATTACGAAGTTACCAATTTGTGATTTGAACCATTGATAACCGTCATCTTGCACATTTTTTTTCTCTTTTAGTATAAAGAACAGTTCTCTTTTTATGCAGATGAAGATGATGAATTATCTCCTGTCAATCTTAATCAATTCTGCTACACATACTTCATATTAAGACGGGCTAAATTGAGCTCAACAAATTGGAATCGTTTTGTCCTCAGTCAAGAGGCATTTGTTTCCACTTTGTTCTGCTTAAAGTTAACCAAAACAAAGCGTGAAGATGAACAATAAATAATTAAAAGTTACAAATTAACACAAGAAGACATAATATTAAGCAAAAAAAAAATTAACAATGTGTTCTACTGAGAATTAGTTGAAAATCGAGGACTGCAGAATTAGTTGAAAATCGAGGACAAAAATAAGAAATAACATGTTCTTTAAAAATAAACTTTTCTTATATCAGTATAGCAGATAGATTTGTGTTAGGATTCATTTCAATTTCAGCAACACATTAGTAAGAAATTTGCTTAGAAAATTGAAAAAATAGATACCCAACAATATTTAAAAAAAAAAAGAAACAAATAAGAAACAACCCATGAAAGAATGTTAACATTATTTTCTTGGACCAAAATAACTCTTAATTTTTAATTAATTAGAAATCCATTCTGATACCTGCAATTGTGAAAAGTCAATTACAAATATATAGGACAAAAACTGAAATGAAAAGAAACATATTTAAAAAATCCATGCTATAATCCAAGAATATTTTTAAAACTTTTATGTAAAACAACAAAATTTGTATTGGATTCATTCTAGTTTCGGCATGGCAATTTAAAAACGAACAGCGTAGTCACAGCTGTTTAGACACTCTAATGGATGAATTCACGAAAAAAATATACGTTTCAGTTTAAAAGACAAAAAATATTATTCTTCAGATATATGCCTCACTAGGATCAGCTAAAAATAATCTTTTAAATTATTTTATATATATACTAATTTTACTATGTACAACACATTAAAATTGATTTTAAAAAACTATGAAGAAAAGGATTTCTTAAGATAGAGATATAATAACGTTATGCAAAAGCCAAGAGAAAACTTACAATACCTATTGGTAATTTCACATTTTCATATTCTGTATTTCGGTATAATAACATCTTGTTTTAAGAATGCCATAAATCAAAACATAAACCTGCTAATTTTACTTTTCAAATTTGCACTGAGAAGTCAAACTTTATTTATAAATTCTTTCCAGTTTTCCTAAAGCTTACTCATCAGTACATAGAACTAGATATATTTCTTTCAAACACACCCTAGTTAAATTCAGATATCTAAATTTTGGTTCAAAATCGGGAGAAGAAGAATGGTAATTTTTCCATTTTATATTATTTAATTTCACTGACTATGCAGCAGATTTATATATTACTGTAAAATGTTTGAATTTAATACCAGATGAATGATTTAATGCTACGGAATTCAAACAATACATTGCATAAAAAAAATTATTAAATTTCTGCTTTTCTAAGAAGAGAAAGTTAACCAGTAGGAGCTATATTGGATCTCTTTGATTTAAGTATACAGAATCAGATAAAGAACAATATTTTAAATTGATTTCAGTTTCATACTTTCCTAGAATTTACAGCCCTTCTTGAGTAAAAATGTACATCAATAATTTCATTTCAGACCAAATAATTATTTGCAATAATATTAACTGAAAAATTCATCGCTACATCACAGCCTTTGTTCATAGGTCCTAAACAAGCAGAAAGGTTTGTAACAAACAACATTTGAAAGATGTATGGTACGATCATGAATTTTGACTCTTAGTTACAAAAACAAGCAAACACATATCATTACACATTAAAGGCGTATTTATAATTTGGAGCAGTACTGTTATCTTTTGCAACAGGAAGTTTAAACTACGAGTATATAAATTTAAAGAGGATGATACTGTTTTGGTTAGTTACAAACCTCATGTGCTACTTTCTTGAAGAATACCGAAATAAGAACATTCATATGCATTTTCTCATTTCTTAATCTAATAAGACAATTATACGTGTCGACTAACATCGTGGGGAGATGAGGAGAAATTTTAGACTGCGGGTTTTGATACTCAATCTTCCTTAATTATACCTTCCTACAGGTAGGGGGCTTACTTATGCTGATCTGAAAGAGCAGAACTTCCGCAGGGAAGCTCCTTGCGACAACAAATTACTCTGGATCCGGTCTTATGTATACTTTCTTTCTTTTTCCTTATGGAGATTTTTGCTTTTGGTGGATTGGGCCAATGAGGAGCAAACAAAACTTTTGAGATCCATTGCAATAACGCAATTCAATACACTACATAATTTTTTTTTTTTCAAAAAGTATTGCAAAAAGAAAAAAGTTTCTCAAAATCTAATAATCCATTAATAATAAATTATCTTTATATCACTTTTTTTCGCATCTAATGTTCATGAAAATAGCCTCTTGGGGAAGTATTTGTTGACCTGTCCTTTTAACAACGGTGATTCTGGTATATAATCTCACTTGGATCATTTATTTCACCGAGAAAGAGTTATATGATGACTTGGGTATCGACACTGGACTTTCTGATCTCTGAACTACGAATACATAACATTCCCTTTTAAGGAAGACATTTGTAGCATACAATTTCAGGTTACTACTTCTTCATCTGAAAGTAACTTCATAATGACTCTGGTATCGAAACTGAACCTCACGCTTTCTAGAAAAGTGCTGACTGTTACAAAGATATGTTGATTATATAAATATACATTATATATATATATATATATATATATATATATATATATATATATATATATATATATATATATATATATATATATATATATGATAGTCGCTAGGTGGACGACCGGGATATATGTGTAAAAAGGTATTAGTTGAGTGAAGTAGTCGATTAAAAGTGGCATGGCCACTTATCATGAGCTGAGGGATTTTGATACTGGAGTAATAGTATGCCATATAAGAGGAAAGTCTTTAGGTGTGATTAGAGTTGAGTTCAGTTAGCGTTAAATCCAAAATCAACAGTGGCTTATGTTATCAGCAAGTGGAGACTTCTGACTTTGCTAGCGCCTGAAAGCATCCAGGTAGAAAGCTGAAACTGACGGATACAGTCGAGATGTGTGTTGAAACACTTTACCAGAAAAAAACCTGGCGAATATCGGTGGAAAGCATATTGCAAGAATTCCAGAGCAGGACTGGTACTTCTGTCTGAATTAATACTATCCGAAGAGAACTTCATGCACTTAGATATCAAGGCAGAGTGGCGTGTTATAAGCCGATTATTGCAAAACATAATTCGAAGAATCGATAAGTATGGTGCAAAGAGTGTAAAAACTGGACGATCAACCAGCCGAAAACAATCTTATGAAGTGACGAATGAAGACTCACTTGTTTCCAGCCCAATGGTAGAGTATGGGTTGGAGACAGCCCAGAGGTCGCTGATTACTGGAATGTGTAGTACCAACTGTGAAGTTCGGAGGTGGTGGAGTTTTGGTCTGAGGTGCTTTCTACTGGTACGGTCTTGGACCACTGGTTCTTATTTCTACTACCAAGTCGAGGGATCGGTTCATTGGCATTCTAGACTATCACGCCCTTCTTACACTATGGCAGTACTACGGAACTGACGATTAACTCTACCAGGATGAAAATGTCCCATGCCGCAGAAGTGGAGCTGTTATGCAGTACTACAGGGACTTCGGTGTGAAATAATAATTGTGGCCCTCTCAGAGTCCCTATCTCAACCAAACGGAGCGTTTGTAGGACGAATTGGAACGACGTTTGAGGTTCAGACCAACACATCCCAGTTCTGCAACTCGCATCGGCTTTGCCAAAGGAATTGAGAAAAATTCTATGCAATTTAATCCATAAACTGGTCGAAAGTCTTCCTAAGAGGGTATTCTCTGTATTAGGATTTACCCCTTACTAGAATAAAAATCTCTTCACGTGTTTTTTCACACGTGTCCGCATAATTATTGATATATATATATATATATATATATATATATATATATATATATATATATATATATATATATATATATATATATATATATATATATATATATATATATATATATATGACATGAATTTTATGTCATTTCTCTCAATTATTTATGGGTTACTAATGCTGGGAATTATTTAAAGGATTCTTTCTGCATTTTCCAGAACTGTTAGATTACAATAACATTCCTTTCTATCAAAAGGGTTTTCAATACGGCAGATAATGCGCAATCACCAAGTTCCAACATAGGAAGTTGGATCAAGATTTTATACTGTCTAACTTATTATCTAGTATTACTGCTATATGTACAGGATTAGCATTAAAAACTGTAATCCAAAGAATCTTTGCCAAAATCAAAAAATCAATTTTGATGATTCAATACATATGTGTATTACAGAAAAAACAACTAATTTTTAATTAAAAAGTTAATCTTCCATGGAGTTTCATGGATTTTAGAGTCTAATATTCTCTAATATTCTGTATGTGTGTATTTATAGATATTAATACGTGCCATGATGCCTGTTAATCATGGCACATATGAGCAAGTATTATTTGATATTCTTAAGTAAGACATCCATAATTTATTTATCTACTATATATATATATATATAAAGATAGAGAGATATATTAATATAGGTATATTTAAAAATATGCCATTTTGTTGAAATTTTGCAAGAATAATCTAATTAAATTCAAGTAAGCGAGTTATGAAGAGTTTTCAAACACTTCTTTTTTTTCTACCTAAGTTAGGTATTTCCTCTGAAATATACAGAGCTCGCAAGAATACAAAAAGTGAGAGATCTCGCTGTACTACACACTATTGGTTAGCTCTTCGAGGATATATCCTAAGAAACACTAAACGATCACAGTTTAATAGCAAAGGGAAAAAAACTTGAGTTTTTCAGCTCCCATTACTGATTTTAAAAAGTCACTTTTACGGGAGAACAGCCTTAAAAGACACTATCTACCGAAGCATAACAAAACATTATGGCGAACTGCCTCGCTTTCATTAGGAAGCGTTTTCCCTTCTTTTTTTTTTGGTGCGAGAGATGATATATGGTTCGCTGTCAGCCTTAATCAATTCTCCCACCCGTACTCATTATCACCACGAGATTAAACCGTGTTCAACAGACTTAAATCGCGCTGTTCTCCGTCAAAAAGTTGAGTCCAAGTATCTCTTTTCCAATTCCGTAGATTTAGCCTTTGTCAGCGGAGTTAATGCGATGAAATGTGGCACTGGCAGTATTTATTTGGAACGGACGCTCGGCGAAAGTTTTATTATTACTGAAATATTTAATGAAATCAAATTTAATTAATGCTTTACAGCATGAGCGTGACATATTTATTTATTGAACTTCCCCATCCATATATTTTTATTCATACATATACACAAAAACTATATATATATATATATGTGTGTGTGTGTGTGTGTGTGTGTGTGTGTGTGTGTGTGTGTGTGTGTATGTGTGTGTGTGTGTGTGTGTGTGTGTGTGTGTGTATGTGTGTGTGTGTGTGTGTGTGTGTGTGTGTATGTGTATGAAGGCCTTATTTGAATAGTGGTCCACTTTTTAAGAACTTTTTAAGAACCAACTCCACTTTTTAAGAAAATGGAGTTAGCCTCACTTTCATGTTCATACAAGTCATTTCTATCTTATTTTTAAAGTAGTACACCTCTAGCTTGTTTCTGCTGCCAACAGAGGGCATTGCAAATCAGATTTCATCAGTCATTTCTCAGTATTCATTAGACTTTAAGGCTCTGTACCTCAAAATGAACAAGAATGGAGTTGGACCACTATTTCAATAAGGCCTTCCTATATATATATGAACATAATAAATAACATGTAATTGAATATCCTATGCCATTCTCAATATGTCGCCAAAAATCTGAAAGAGTAAAGCTCCTTACTTTACTCGATTGCACTAAATAGATGGTCCCAAAGTTGTGTTGTTTTCCATTTCTTTAAATAAAACTCTACCCCTTAGGCAAAGGAGATGCCTCTGCTTCACAATGAATACGTAAATAATCAATCAAATTCCCCTTCGTTTTTTTA
The DNA here is from genome assembly GCA_907164885.2 of Dolomedes plantarius. Taxonomy (NCBI): domain Eukaryota; kingdom Metazoa; phylum Arthropoda; class Arachnida; order Araneae; family Dolomedidae; genus Dolomedes; species Dolomedes plantarius. The sequence goes on along the minus strand of OU015500.1, from coordinate 23,311,602 downwards.
ATAACTTTTTAATCCCTGTATAATGAATTACACGACGAAATTTTCATTCACCTGTTTTTTACCACTATCTCGACAGTATGCCAATTTAGCGAACGCAACTGGGCAGTCACACCTGCCTTTTGTGAACCTATTATCCTTTTCAATGGGTCACTAAATGTCTTCCTGTAAAATGAATCTCCATAGAACCTCTCCCTCTCTCTCTGTGTATATATGTATATATATATATATATATATATATATATGTATATTTATATATATATATATATATATATATATATATATATATATATATATATATATATATATATATATATATATATATATATATATCAATCAAACAGATAGAAAGTATCAGCGAGGAAAAAATACAGCAGAGTCCTTGTGGCACTTTTATTCAGAGCATGGTGACGGAATTCTAATAAATGCGAAGCGAAGCGCTAGTAGTGCGTTTTCGCATTTCAACAGCATAGGTTTCATACTCTCAGTCCAATATAACATGGATATTTGTCTTTTTGACCACAAGAGCTAGACTTCATCATAATAGGTGTCTCCGACATTTCATTGTATTGGGATTCGATGAGAATTACGCCTACTTGACTCTATTTGTACATAAATGTCAGTTTTTAAGTTTACCAGAGTATGGGACAAGAGCGGTTTCTGGCGTTTCAGTATTTGATTATTAGTTATAAACGAAGCTAGTCTATTACTATTTAAGTTCCTGGGCGATCATACGGTGTTTTCTGTAGGGCTGGAACTATTTTATGGTCCTTATATGGTAGTCTTAGTTTAACACGCGGGGTGAAGAAATGTCCAGTGCCTGGCAAAAAATGTTCGTACGTGACTAGAGGGTTAGTATAGTTTCTTAATTATCTTATTCATATATACATAAAAGAAAACTGGCTGTTCTTTGTTGGAAAAATGAAATTTTAGAATATGCATAAAGGAAAATTTGGGAGCAATACCAATATAATATATATATATATATATATATATATATACACCGTACTTTGTGACTGCAGAGTAACTTTATGCCAGATAGAATTTTTTTCGTATTTCGGATCTTGCGTCGCGTCCGTGATACCGGGCAGGTAAAGAACAGCGCCAACAGCTTGTCCGACATACAGAGACACCTAGTGGTCAGTGTCCAAAGCTTCTGCGCGCCATTTGTCTTCGCTGAGAAGTGTGTTGTTCAAACCTGTTGTCAAGCTATTGACTCAAACTTCGGAAACTTTGTGTGCTGAAGGCTATCACCTTATACAACCAACTACCACAGGCAATTATATTTTATTGTCTATATACTGGTTAAATTGTGGAGCAATAGAACTTTTGTGTAGGGATATTTCCGAGAGATATGAAAACATAACCTAAATATCGAAAGGTGACGGGGTTACTTTGTAACACATTGTCACTGTCACAAAATAACCCACAAATTCGACCCACCTTCTCCAGCTACTCGATGTTGCATTTTTCCGTCCTCTAAAATAACACTAGATAGAAAGAAGTATTGACTATCTGGAAAAAATATTTTTTTTCTTCTTAATGAGGCAGACGATTGGACATTATCCAAAAAAATATTAAAATACAGTAAAAGAAATGTTCCTCAAACTGTACTATATTAATTAAATAATTATATAAACTCCGTAGCGAAGTACGGGTTTTCAGCTAGTATATATATATATATATATATATATATATATATATATATATATATATATATATATTAAGTAATAATAGAACTAAAACGCTATTGCAGCAATGCGTAATATCAGTATGGCAAGATATTATATGACAGAAATATCAAAAAGTACCGGACTTACAGAGTAAAATTTCAAAGAAAAGGGAACAGGATAAATATTCTTTAGTATATTCTTTAGTATGTTTTATTAGATTTAATTTGAATATTTTCTTCTGCATTATTTTGTCAGTAAAATATCCGTTAAGATATTTTTATAAATATATATATATGTATTTTTTTGGCATTAATTGCATACATTGACCATTGTATTTCATTTGAATGTACTCCGTAGCTAAGTACGGGTTTTCAGCTAGTATATATATATATATATATATATAAAGTAATAATAGAACTAAAACGCTTTTTCAGCAATACGTAATATCAGTATGGCAAGATATTATATGACAGAAATATCAAAAAGTACCGGACTTACATGAGTTAAATTTCAAAGTAAAGGGAACAGGATAAATTCTGGGTTAACTAGAAAAGCTGTTTTATAAAAAAGAAATTGAGAAGAAAATGACTGACTTACATAGAACTAAAATTATAATTTCTCCTATAACCAAGTTGTAGGAAGCATTAGAAGAAAAAAAGAACAACTCAATTGACAATGAACCTGAAAGGTCCTTTATATCCACGATATAGGAATACTCAAAGTCTTTGGTTGGGAAATCGCCGCAGTATCGAAAGCGATGAGCTGTTCGAGTTGACGGATTTCCTTCTCCCGTTCGCTTCGCTACTCTTTTCGCGAAAAAAAGACTCGACATCTTTTATACAATTGTCACGCGACTACGTGGACAGAAAATTAAGCAGAACCTCCAGTTCTTTACAATAAGTTTTTCTTAATATTTCCTCATGTAATGGCTCCACATATCGGAAACAAAACGTTATCCCGGCAGCACTTTCTTGTATTGAAATCGGGCACAATCCTGGTGTAAAGATTCAAAAACAAAATGGCAATGTCAGGGAATAGTTTAAATATTTTTTTTCCAATTCCCAACCTGCAGTGTTCATCGGAAAGTTATATTAAACATATGCCCTAATAAAGAAAAGTGAAGGCTTGTCCCACTAAAATTACGGTGAGTTGTGCTACATAGTTTTTTGCTCGAGATCAGGGTATACAGTGAAACTTCTCTAGCCAGCCTCCTCTATTCGACGACCACTCCTCTAAACGGCCACTTTTTTTCGGAACCATTACTGGCTGCCTAAGAGAAATTGACCCCTTTTCGACGGCAACCCCTCAAAATGGCCATTTTTTGGGTGCCATGACTGGTCACCAAATTGAAAATTATTTATAGATTTATACTTTCCACTAGTTGATACCCGTCAAAACATGACGGTTAGATAGTAAATAAATGTACTAATACACAAATTATACTCAACACACCGTTGCCAAATGTTGAAAATCATAATAATGTGCAGAAACAAATTAATGTGATTTTAGCGGCCTCGTGCTCAGTGAGTATCTAAACCCAGATTTAAAAATGTCACTGAGCGTGCATAGAATGCAATTTTTTAAAATTGTAAATTATCGCTAGTTAAACAGTACGAAATAAACAATTTCCATGAAGTTTAATCTTATATTTCACAAACATAATTATCATAAAAATAAAATCGGCAAAGAAAGATCTAGAGAGACTCCTTGGAATAAACTCGTTTATCATTAAAACATGTCACTGAGCATGCGCAGAAACAGTGAGTTTCTAAAGACAGATTGAAACATGCCACTGAGCATGCGTAGAAATAATTTTTTTAATTGTAAATTATCGTAATTAATAGAAGTTGCGGTTACAAAAACCAAATTTGACAAATCTACAGATTACAATCTTTCGTTTAAAACCAAAATGAAGTCAATGGATGCAGTAGTTTTATCTCATGGACTGCCCCAAAAGTCGGCTTAGCAACTTAAATATATAGATTTTTATATATGACATATTTAAAGATATGTACTTTGTATGCGTAAAGAAAGAAAATTTCTTTTTCTAATATTATTTGAGTTTTTATGGTTACAATTAGACCATATTTATAGTCATTTCGTCGAGTTCAAGGTCCTGTGTCCCCTTAAAGAAGTTTCGCTGGGAAAATGAAGAGCTGTTTTGGGCATACATCCAAATGGAAGTATAACTGAAAGGGTAAGAATATGTGTTTAAGATACAAAACTGGTATTCATAAAACAGGTAAACCCGCTACCCAAAAGCATTTCACCCTCAAATAGGTACTTTTTATAAAATCTGAAACAGCATTTCGTTTTTAGAGTGTATTAGAACTCAAGAAGATTTCTCTATGTTTCTAATACACAGTAAGGCCGTCTGCACACGGGGACGGGTTTGTAACCAGTTGCGCCGTGTGCGTGGCTCCATTCAATTACATAGGTTACGCGTCAACACGGACTGGTTTGTGATTCGAGTCGGTTATCAGTTTCTTTTGAGTTGCTCCGTGTGCAGACGGCCTAACAGTTACGAAGTTTATCTCGGATACACAGTGATTTTGTCAAAAAAAAATAAAACTTTATTACTTACGTCATCTTTCAGCTAATTACGAGAAAGTAAATAAAGAAAGAGTTTTGCACGAATCTAAAATTTTTGGAATAATCCCATACCCTGTGGGAATCGGCAACATTTAGCGAAAACATACGATATAGAGCCAAGTAGTGCCTTTTCAGTTTCCTGTTAATAAAACTCCAAGCAAACAGTATGATATTTTCCAAACAAAAAAATGGGAGAAAATTGCCACTAAAAGTTTAAAAAACCAGTCCAAAAAATGACAACCCAGAGCTTGCAGTGATATCAGAAATTTTAACATGAAATATGTTTTTGCGGAGATTTCCCCCTTCGAATCATTACGGAATGAAAATAGTCAATATTAACAACAATAATGAATAGTAATTATAAAAATAGTTTGCCTTCCGTGTTTGTATCACAGTCTTGTATGAACAAAAATAAAAATAGTTAATAATAATTAAACAATAATTAACAAAAAAATTGCATTAATTTCATTAATTTTTAGTTATATTATTGATATAATTAACAAAAATATTATTGATGATAATAATTTATACATAATAATAGTAGTAATAATTTGTAATACTGCTAAATAAAAAATACTTTGGCTACTGTGTTCGACTTTCAGCTTTATATGACCGGCAATCGATATCGAGATGAGGTAAGTCGTTCGCAGAAAAAAAAAGGTAATTTTGATAGGAATTTGAGCGAATGCAGTACGTCTACTACCCCGTAACTCTCTACAGGAACTTTCATGATTTTTCCCTGAAGAATGGTATAATATATTCTTAACCATTATTCATGACTTGTATAATCCATTTCTAAGGTGAATCAGGTGACATTACATGACAAAGATGATCCTGTGCCGTATTAATAAAGGTTTTCATGATGTTTCTTAATGTTTCCATTATTTTGATAACCACCTGTATATATATATGTATTAGGTAAAAGTTCAAAATCGGAAAGAACAAAAATTATAGATGAATCCTTATCAAGAGCAAGCGACACCGAAAGCTGGTAAACATAGCAAAAAAATTGTTTTTAGCTTAACTGCCAAGACCTCTAATTATTAATCTGTAACAGTGGCGTACACAGGGGGGGAAGGGGCCCTTCCCCCCAAAAGAAATAGAAATTGCATTATGAATATTGATTTTGCATTATAAATATTTTTATCCGTTTATCTCGCCCCCCCCCCCCATGCATTATAAATATTTTTATCCGTTCATCTCGCTCGCCCCCCCCCCCCCAAGAAAAAAAATCATGGGTGCGCCACTGTAAACATCTACTCATATCATTATTGTCTTCCCATTTATCAACTCTTTATAAAATATACCTATTTAAAAATAACCGTTAATTTTAATCTTCCTCTATCTTTCACTTTAATCGCGTATTTTGCCTGCCTTAAATCTTACATAGACCCTTCTACCAAACCTTCCTGCTTAAAATAGTTTATAACTTCATCGAACATTACTTCCTTTAGTGTTTAACAAATTTTATAAGTCGTATACAGCTGTTTGCCCTTCAATTACTTGCTGTACCGCACGGAAGTAATCTCTCGCCTTCCCCCAAACAGCTTTTTTTACAGTTAAGTATTTTAAATGAGCACCTTCGGACCTAATGGACTCCATCGTGATCATTCCGGGCCAAAGCAACATCTTGTACTCCATTAATGTAATAGGCCATCTCCATGGGGTTAATGGAGCGGGGTATATGAATCTTCCTCGAACAGCAGTATTCCATACATATAATACTCATATACATATGCTGAGCACATGCCCCCAGATGTTTCCGGTGTGGGTTTATAGAGCACACGTGTATTCGACAAGAGTTAAAAACGTTGTAAATATGTAGTGGTTAATATCCATCAAAGGTGGACATTAATTTGACAGAAACCCATTAGCCGACAGCTTGCCGTAGGTGTCCGAGTGCTGTTTGAAATGCGAGCAACTAATGATCCTCATGTACTTACTGGTAGTTAATGATCCATATTGATCCTAATCCATCAAATATTTTTAAACACGTGTGTAAGCCGTCAAGTAATCGATTCTTGGAAGAATGGGCTGCTCTAGAACTATAGAATTTTATATTCATAAGGAGCAAAATTACCGTTTTGGAGTGTGCATGTCGCTTAAAATGTACACATCTTTGTCTAGAAATGCTGAAAAGCACATTTTTCTTCGGAAGTTTAGTATTAGAGAATATATAAAATTACTCTTTATTCTGATGCTAAAATTTAGGAGGCAGTTGCTAATTTCGTGCTTTACATGCGTCTCTTTTGAAGTAAAACAACGTTCTTACCATTAACGGAAATTAAGATTACGTACATTTGGAACGTATTATCAATCACCTTCCCTGTTTAACAATTTAGAAATAATGGAATTTTTGGTAAATGTACTGGAAATGTGTGACAGTATAGGGACGTATAAAGAAAAATGAACCAAATTTAACAGCAACAATAAAAGTAAGGCTGTGGGATCACAAAACAAACTTTAAACGATTAAGCAACTGATTTTCTTTACAGACCAAATCCAAATCTTTACGGTATGATTTTTTATTTGTGTATGGCTCTACTTTATTCCTACCAACTTCTTTCTTCCAATAATAATATTTGTAACTCTAGATTTTTTTCTTTAGTTTTGTAAAATTGAAAATCAAATTATTGGAATACAGAGATCAGTGCCTTCAGCTGAACTTACATTTCTCGTGCTTTTTGAAAACGGTAATTAAAAAATTCGTGCTACAGAAATTTCTTCCTACAGAAAGTTTCTTAATTTAAAATTCTTCATAGGGAAAATACTTTTTTAATACATAAAAATTCTTTAGAGTAATTTTTTTACTACTTTGTAAGGATACTATATAAATATTGATTAAAGCTATATTTTAAACCTTTTCTCTATCCTAAAATTTATGAACCACCTAGTCAAATTTAATCCACTCAGTGATCACTACAGATGACCTATTGAAATAACCTAAAGCTTTCGGAAGCTGTTTCATGAAAATAGGCATGGAAAAATAAGTAATTTTTAATCGTTTTTACGAACACGTAAAATATTAAAACATTAAAAAGTCCATTTCCTAGATGAAGTAAGTTCTTTCTATATTAAGTAATGGATAGTTTCCTAGGCCTTAAATTTATCTTTGGGAGTTTGACGAATCCAAAAAATTTTTAGCCATGGTTTCAAGACATGAAAGCTATTAAGACCTATCCCGTTAAAATTACTTTGCGGTTTTGCGGTTTTCGGTAATGTTATGTATCTAATTAACCTGGTGTTTCTTTGACTTCACGTATGAGATTTCCAAGAATCTATACTATTATTACGTTTTCGAAGTCTGTAAAAAAGAAAAAAAGACATTGTTTCAAGGAAAGAATTTTCATTAGCTGTATGAAACTGCACTTAAATCTTTCGCTGGGAACTGTTTTCAGTAAAAATGTATCATAATTATAATGGATGTATTGTGGATATGATGTGAATGTTTAACAGGGTGAAGCATTTGCTTTTATGAATGAAGATTGATTGTTAAATTGAATGACCACAAAATGTTCCTTATTTATTGTGACAACATTTGAGAAGAATCTATTTCTCACTGAAAATTTACATATTGTAATACCGAAAAGTATAACATGTCTGAAAAAATTTCATATTATAAATTCATTCATTCACCATGCATACGTCTGGACCGTACGAGTACATTCCTATCCTTCAAACGGCCGCTTTATTGTACATCAAAGAAATGTTGGCTGTCATTAATCAATCCTTTTTTGACCCGAAGCATCGATTCAGACTGAAACGTAAATGAAATTATATTAGGGCGTGTGCTCTGAAGCTTATATATATATATTCACTTAGGAAATGTAAAGAACAGAAAGTTTATTATACTTGATTTAGATTTGAATCCATTTTTCAAATCTAAAAAGCAAAGCAACGAAAAGTTTATTATATATGATTTTGATTTGAATTTTTTTTATATATCCCCGATTAGGACTGTTTTTTTCACTGTATTTTACAGTTTCTAACTCTGTTTTTATTACTCCAATATATATATTTTTTAAATTCCCAAGACAGGAAGCAGATACTATATATTTAATACATACTAGCTGAGTGGCAACCCGATGTGTTGCTTTTTCGATTTAAAATGAAATGGTTTTATTTCTTAAAGATTAAAAACTGTTTAATGACTTTTAAAAATATATTAGAATTTTTAAAAAACGAAATAATTATTTAAAATTCTCTTTTTCAAATTTTGGTTTTTGGCTTTTGAAATTTATTTCAAATTTCTGTTTTCAAACTTTGCTTTTTAAACAAAAAAGAAGCTCATTCAATTAGAAAAAAATTCTAAAGGTTTTAACTTCTCCTTTCCTAAAACTAAAATTATTTCTGGTAATTTAAAATTATTTCTGGATTTCAATTATTAAAGACTCGTTCTCAGACTCGTTCTCAACAAATTATTTTTCATTTTGGCAGGATGGCAGAATGTAAATATAAAATCTCATGGGTGAAAAAGTGCTTAAAAAAATAGAAAGACAGTTCTCAGGAATTCAAAATTGGTGGCGAAAGAATCCTCATCAATTGCTCATTAATTAGAAACAAATTTCACAAACTTGCTGGAATTATTAGTGAGTAAAATAATAAATCGAAAAATTACGAATTCCCCATTAAGTTGCATTAAGATACTATGGCGATCAGCTCGGGAAATTTCAAAAGCTAGTTTTGTAAGTACGCTTTTTTAGACTGATAAATTTTTTTTTATTAAATGTATTTGGTATATTTTGGAAGCTGAACATCTAGAAAATGCTGATAGATCGTAAAATTGGCATTAATAGGTGCAGAAAACCCAAATATTTGACCATCAAAATTGTCGATTTCATGAAATTCGGAAAACTGCTTTGGGGAAAAAGCTTCGTTTGCAATGAAAAACATGTTTAACTTTATAAAAATGTGTATATCCTTAAAGATGAAGAGTTGTAAAACACATGGAAATGAAAAATTTGTCGATTGGTGGGCGAAAAAGTTTAATTTTGCATGCATGAAAATAGTGGAAATTTGCGAAACGGAAAGGAGCTGGCCCACCCGGAATGTCAGCTGTTTCTGCTGTCCGCCTGTTTTGAGTTCGGCGGTCTTAATTTAATAATTAAAAAAGTTGACAGCTTTGAAAGTTGAGGATGGCATCAGTGCACGCGTCTCGGCCGCGTGCGTATTAGCCCGTCTCTGTGTCTGCTGACTGACAAACCAACATTTGTTTACCTTCAGCTGTTAATAGTAAGATGTTTAAAAGGGCTTTTTAACGGGTTTTTTTTCTTTCTAAAATGAACGTCCTTATTCCTGAAATTCGAATACATACTCGTGAATGAAGAGACAAGCAAATAGTTATTGACTTACAGGTAATGTGTGGAAAACGCATACAGAAGAACACAACATCTTAAATTCCAAAATGTAGTGAAAAGGCTACATGTTTCGAGCGAATTAATAGTTCATCGAAAGGTCGAGGAGTCCTACATGTATTTGCGTGTAATTAATCTGTTATTCCTCTAATTCTCAATCCCTTCCATTATTCCTTCTAGGTTTTATTTTCTCGCCTTTTCTGAATTTTCTTGCTTTATCTGTCAGCTTCGTTAACAGATGAGTCCCCTGTGTGGTATGGTGGTCATAAAACTCATTCCTCTTCCTCTCCCCCTACAAAGTTCACGTCTGTGAAGTTGAACCCCCAACATTGAGATATCAAAATTTAGAAAACGGCATTCGTTTGAGCGTCGTTTGAACGTGTTTAACTGCCAAAGATGTTATCATTTCATTTTTTGGTAGAAAAAACACTAAGTTTTCCATTTCCAAATTTCATACAGGATAATTTTAAAAACAGAATTCTTTTGAGCGCCGTTTGGGCACCATTTTTAAAATCGATAGTAGACTTTCAATTTTTGGGGGGAAACTCCCAAATATTTTTGATAGTCGAATGACATCATTATTTGCGTTCTAAAGAACGATTTTGAGGGTTTAAAACTGTAAAATTATTACTGTATAAAACATTATATAATGTTAATAAATTCGAAAACACTGATTTATTGCTTCCTCTCAAAGCAGCATTTCATCTGAATTTATGAGTTTAAAATGTTCTTCATAACAGGAGTGATCACATTTTTCTGATGCAGGCACTTTCTTCTTTCTATACATTGGGCACTACATCAAGAAGGAATGGTGATCAGTGAGTGAAGTGTTGTACCGAGTTATCCCCCCCCCCCAACTTTTAAAAATAGAAGTGAGAAAAAGGATGGCATCCCCCCCCCCAAAAAAAAAAAAAAAAAATGAAATGCTCATAACACTTTTACAAATGGCGCTCAAACAAAAAATTTTGGCGCTCAAACGACTCTCAAACGAATCCCGTTTTCAAATTTTGAATATCTCAATGTCGGAGGGGGGGAGCTAGGAGTTTTTCCCGCCAAAAAATGAAATGCTCATAACTCATCATTTTACAAATGGCACTCAAACAAAAAATTTTGGCGCTGAAACACGCTCAAACGAATGCCATTTTCAAAATTTGAATATCTCAATGTCGGGGGGGGGGGGGGGGGTGCAAGCTAGGAGTTTTTCCCGCCAAAAAATTAAATGCTCATAACTCTTTTACAAATGGCGCTCAAACAAAATTTTTTTTTGGTGCTCAAACACGCTCAAACGAATGCCGTTTTCAAAATTTGGATATCTCAGTGTTGGGGGGCCAACTTAACAGACGTACAAAGTCTCACCATCTCTCAATTTCTTCTAGAATTTTTGGATGTCACCCCTATTTATATAAAACAGTTTGGCTGTCCTGTACTTTTGGCTTACAGTACTTTTGGCTGTAGTACGAAATCGGGACCGGTCCTCCAAAGACAACGGTAAGATTTTACGGTGATATTTCAGTGATACTCGCATGTGTAAATTGTTCATTTTAAAAAATACACTTCATTCTCTTCGGCCTGATTAATGAGTTCAAAACAAGTAGCCATACTACATTGTTTGGATTTTTGAAAGTTGTGTTCTCCTGAAAACATTAAAGAGTTTCCTGAAAGCGAACTTCTTTGAGCTCAAGCCGAATTCAAATAAATCGCTGGACATTCACTGCAGCATCGAAATTAAAAATCTGGAAAATCTTTATGGTATTTCGCTCTTACTAACATAAATGAAATTGATGAAGAGTTTTTTAATGGAACGTCAAGAATATTTTATTTGACTTTTATTATGTCGTAATATCTGGCATGCATACAACTTTTTGTAGTTGAAATTAATGGATGGAGCAAAAGCTGTTTTATTTGTTAATACTCTCTGAATCTGAAAAGTGAATGGTGAAGCTTGTTTAGTTTCCAAATAGAGGATTTATTTTAAGTAATATATATTTTCATGCCGTATTGTCAATCAACACGATGCCATCCTGTGAGTTAGAGAGAGAAAAAAAGACTAGCCATGAAAAAAACTGAACAAAAAATCAATAAATTTTTCAAGTATAATATATTGCTCCAGTAATTTTAGTAATGAATCTTCTGACGGGTCATTTTAAAAGGACTAGGCAAATGATAATGCATAAAACTATGCAATGACAATGCACAAAAAACTACGCTATGAAACGCTATGACAATGCATAAAACATGGGAATGTTCAGAATCGCGAATTGTGAAATTTTGAATTATATATCGAAAATATCAAGTTTAGGCAATCAAAAAACATCAAAATTAAACTGCGGGTTCGAATTTTCAGTTAATTCCTTCACTTTTCTTTTTCGGAACGATAGAAGATTAAATATCAGCGTGTGTTACAATATTAATAATTTCTTAAGGGTAATTTTGTTCATTTGTAATGACCATACTGATTGTAAAAAAAAAAAAAAAATCCATTAATTTTTGTGAAGATTTCGTTTAGGTTCAAAATGTAAAAGTACTTAAACATCTTAGTTCTTTGTTGTATACTGCAGTTACGATTTAATTGATCGGGACATACAAGCAATAAAGTTGCGCTGATAACAGCGATGTTAAGTTTTCTGTTTCTAATGTATTACAACATAGTCATATAAAGTATATGTATAACTATATAACCTCAGTATTGTATGTTAGGTTAAAAAAAATTAAAAAATGCAATGACAGTTCTTTCTCTTCTTCTTTAAATTATACCTTTTAATTACTTTATTTCTTATATTAGATAATTTTATTATATTTTCCCTCAATATGTTTGTTTTCAGCTGCATGTTATATTTAAGGTTCATGGTCAATTTTCCGTCCCAACATAGCAGCAATACTGGACATTTACGTCTAGAAGATGTCTGTTTCTATCCTTTCATGGGCTATTTTGCTGATTATGCAATGCGTGTAATGTCTACGGGGTTCTCTCTGTCTGCAGTGAACAATGAGTCTTTGTTATTTCAAGACACCTTCAAAACACATTCTCTTTCTCTTGAATGAAAAATGGCTAATTCTGTTTCACTGCAATTATGAAATTTTCCAGTGAATTCAGTCCCGCTTCAAATTATTGTATCTTTAGAAATATAAATCATAACATTAAGATAACATTCTGCTTGGAATTTAAAAAAAAAATCAACTTATGTACTTTGCATATTTATGGACATCATAAATATATCCAATATTTGCTGTATTTAGAGACATTTTGAAGAAGCTATTTACCGGACATGTAATCTCAAACTTATTTAAAGCGGAAAATAAATTATATTGATACATAAAAAATACTCAGATGATTTCAAATAGATGCAACTCTGGTGCTTTAACTGGATAGTTTTTTAACACAGTTTTTAGATTTTCGTTTCAAATTTCATAAAGGAATTTTTAGAAGATCATGTGTCAACGACAAAGTAATTTAATGGAAAATACTAGGTACGAAGACACGTATTTGCTGGATCGATGCTCAAAAGCAACCAAAAGGGAAACAATTAAGTGACAATTAAACGATTAATGAGTTATAAGTATACAACTCCTTGAGAAATATATTTTGATTTTTAATGCAGCTTTATCAGTAATCAATTAAAGTTTTAATGTTTAAGTTCAACAGATGGGTTTCAACTGATAATTGATAACACAGACAACAAGCCTTTTTTTTTAAATTTATTTATTGACGACAACTGATTTGAAGGTTAGATTATGAAAAATTTATACCATATACAAAGAAACTAAGGCAACAGACAATTCCTGTTACCATTGGAAACAACGTCCTGCAATCTTTAGCATTTGGAAAGGTACAATTAATGTCTCCAAAGATCAACTGAAGAACATTTTATTGCCTATCTGTACTATATATTCGTTTATTATTAGTAATTTATATATTAATTCCTCAAGTGACTATACCGCTGTAATACTGGAAAACATTTTATTGCCTATTTGTACTATATATTCATTTATGATTAGCAATTTATATATTAATTCCTTAAGTGACTATATACCGCTGTAATACTGGAAAACATTTTATTGCCTATCTGTACTATATATTCATTTATGATTAGCAATTTATATATTAATTCCTCAAGTGACTATATACCGCTGTAATACTGGAAAACATTTTATTGCCTATCTGTACTATATATTCATTTATGATTAGCAATTTATATATTAATTCCTCAAGTGACTATACCGCTGTAAGAATGAAAAGTATAAAATGCTGTACAGAAATATTGTAATACTTTAAAACATTTCAGTAAATGCGCATGACTAAAGATTGACCCATCCAAATGTAAAAAATATATATATTAAAAATAAATAAATAAATCTTCACACCAAATAACACGTTTCCCGTCTCTCCCTCAACCGAAACAAACAAAAAAAAAAAAAATAAGCATAAAAAAAAAGAAAAGAAAATCGGAAAATAAAAATCCGGACAGAGCTCTTTTCGATTCTTTCTCTTCATTGACATGATTCGAGTCGAAGAGTCTTCCTCTGCAATGTGATAAATGCGCTCCCATCCACTCCGCGATTTGGTCCATTTTTTTCGTCGTATTAGTTTTTTTTTTTTTCGTTAGTTCTGTTAGTTCCCAAGGGAGTTACGACGCGTAAGCAGGGAGATCTGGAATGATCTTGACTTCGCTTGCTTTTTCAAAGTGCCACTTTGTTCACGGTTTCTTCTGACAGTTGTGTCATCGGAAATGAAGGAGTGCGCTCGGTTGTAATGCAATATCTCGGCCTTTTTTTTTTTTTTTACTTAGTCTCTAACAAATTATGCGCGAGAGCCATGTTGCACAGGTTGCAGAACTGAATGGAAGGAACAAACGTATTTCCTCGTAATAGTATCTTTTGTATCAATAATCAAAGTCTCTAACAAATTATGCGCGAGAGCCATATTGCACGGGTTGCAGAGCTAAATGGGGGGGGGGGAGGGGGGAACAAACGTATTTCCTCGAAATAGTATCTCTTGTATCAATAATCAAACGTTGTTTTATTTTAATTCCGGCAGCTATTTTGAAGGGTGAACTGCTAAGCTGATAGACTGTCAAACCTTGGGCCTTAGGCTCTACAAATCATGTCTTCGTTATCCCCTTCGCATGAATGCTTATTCAAATCATAACGTGCTGGAGGATGGACAACTTGCCTGAGACCCCCAACAGAGGTGAATTCAGTGAAATCTTTTCTAATCCGACTTTGACTGCTGTACTTAATGTTTAAGTTTTCCTTCACGAGAGATAGAGCCTTAGTTTCATCAGTTGTTATGATATTACGTCTCTTGCATTTTCAAAGATTCTTACATAGGGGCAATGAACTTAGCCTTCTCAGTTTAAAGGTACTTACACAACGATAATGATATTCAGGTTGCCTTTTCGTCCAGAATGTGTTCATGTGATAGCTTTTATGCAATACATAAGAAGAAAAAAATTACTAATGATTTTTCGTGCTCATTGCTTTTAATACGCCATTGTTCCTACCGCATATATTTACCGAAATCGGAAAAATTCTAATCCCCCCCCCCAAAAAAAAAAAGGAAATTACCTTTAAATAGCCTTTATTTTACAGCACACCTTTATCCAACAAATAAAAAAGTTATCCCAGATTCACATATCAGAGAACATGCCAATACAATTTACTAATATAAGTGGGCGTGGTGGCCCAGTTGGCAAGAGCAGCGAACCAGAGATCTGAACAACCCTGGTTCGATGCTCGTCGCTTCAAATCCACCGCGTGTTCACTAATGGTGGCCGGGGAACGTAAAATATGTCCTCCAAGTCCTCAAATTTACCTCTGGAGATGCGGGGTCAAGTGTTCCGGTCTCGTCACTTGACTCGGTTCAAAATTACGGGGCCGGTCATTTAGCCAAGTCGGACTCCGACCCTTGTGGTGCTAATTCAAAACAGGAGCCGCCCCTTTCAGCCCAATAGCCTATTAGGACCTAGTGAATGGAACCTCCAACCAGGGGACATTAGCAACAATAACAACACAACAACAATAATATAAAGTTCACATACAGAGAGAAATTATTAATTGCAAGAAATATTTGATTTTTAAATATTATTTGTAGTATTCTTCAAATTAATTAACAATCCTCAAAAACATTTAAACTGCAATCTTTAAGTCAGTATGACACATTAATGATCTGCTGACAGCCGATTTCTTACTAAGTCTTAAATGACACGCTTTTCTTTGTTTTACAGACTAAACATCTTTGAATTTTCTACTAGAAAATTAATTACTGGAATTCTTTGAGACATAGTGCATTTTATGTTTTTTTAAGAACTTATTTGAACTGCATGCGTTAATTAATAATTAATTTTCGATAAAAGTATTTTGGCTTACTGTGAATATAAATAAATGTTCTGATGAATGATGAAAAGCTCATAACCGATAAAAATGAAAGAGAAAAATAGAAACTTATTATTTCAATCTTGTTTTAGTGTTATTTTATTTCAACTTTAGATTCAAGATTTAAAATCCAATCACAAGAAGAAGAAAGAAATCAGATGCACTCACCACTTAGAAGATGCTTAAACTGAAGTCAAATGTCTCGTCGTCTGAAAGTGAAAGTTATAAAAATCAAATCAACGTATTTTGACAGTTAATAAATGTAACTTGAACACCCATGCTAACAGATTTAACATTTTATATTACAAAAATATAAGAAATGAGAGTTTAATACAGCTGAAACTTACTCTACAGATTAATCGTACTAAAAAAAATTTCAAAATAAACTTTTGGGTTATTTTAAGAGCAAAAAGGGGAAAAAAAACGCGTTATGTCTAAGCTTACGTTAAGCTTTTAACTGCTGCAAGCTTAAAGACATTTGCTGTAAAAGAACATAGTATATGCAAAAAAACTTTTCTGATGATTCTGGCTGTTTCAAAGGGTATAAACTTCCTCCCAAGTATTTTTTTGGTTTGAAATTTTTTACTATATTCTTTCGAAGTCATACTATTACAGAAACCATAAAAGAGTTTTTCCCCCATTTAGTTTCTTAGAAGCTTCCCTAAAAGATATTTGAACAGATAAAATATATTTTTCTACCCTTTTGCTCTTATTACAGTGATAGCTACGTTAATTAGATAACATATTATTAATATAACTAAAACAGTTGTTCTTATTTTTACTTGTACAGATTCATGCTTTTATTGCAGACGTAGACTCATTTAAACACTTTTTCTTATTTAGAGTTTCTTCTGTAGTGTTTGTCTCCAGCACCTCTGTATTAGGAAATAGATAAATGTTGATATAATTTTTTTTTTCTCATGGGAGAGTGGTAGACTTTGTAGTATTTGCAAAGTACGCCATTAGGAAATGATGAACAATGTTTGCAAAAGAGAAGACATATTCTTAAAAAAATTGTTTTCTGTAATATATTGTTCTGTTATATTGTTTTCTGTAATATATACTTTAATCTATACAGAAAGGAATCATTAGCGATTAAGGGTAATTATGTAAATGTGCATACAAGAAAAAAAAATGTTTCATTCTCTTACATAGCATATATAAGGGCCTATTTTAATGCAGAGAATGCCGATATATGAGTGAACAAATCAGATTTTTACCATGTTTTTATTGACTTGCTTTCTTGTTTGTGTGTTTGTGTGTGTGTGTTGTCAAGTACAAATCTTACAATCAATTTTTAACTAACTTCCCGACTAGATAGACATTTGGAACTTTTAGAATAGCTCAGAACACGATGACAATGCATTTTTTAGATAATTTTAGCCATCTTTAAACAGAATTAAATTAATTTTCAGTTATTTTCAGTTAATTTTGTCTTGTAGACTGGTGCAGCCATCTATTGGCCGGAACGGGAACGAAAAGTTAAACGCAAGTTAACTTCCAATTAACTTCATTTTCTTTCATGTTGATGGTATAATTCATCAAAAAAATTTCAAAAAAGTATTTATTAATACACAGAATTGTCAAGTTTATATGATTCAACAGAAAATTAAAAAACATGGTATATAAAAAGTTCTTTTTATCTTGTAATTATTGTTATATATATACAAGGGTCATTCGATAAGTTAGTTGCAAAGCTCCGTAAAAATCTCGGTAAAAGAGAGGTTGCGTTGAAACTTTGTGACAACACAGAGCATCTTGTGCTGCGGAAGGTGCAGTAGCGGCTTGGCCGTGACAGTTTTAGTTCTCTTGCTAATCAGTTGTGAATATGTTTCGGCAGTTGCCAGTGGCGTCCAAATTTGAAGTGCGTGCTTTTATCCGCTTCCTGTGAGCAAAAGGTGATCACTGCACTGACATTTATGGGCAGTTGCACGAAGTGTACGATGATAACGCAACATCACACCAAGCTATCGCCAAGTGATATCTCTCATTCGAGAATGGCCGTAGAGATATCGATGATAAGTTTCCTCAACTTCGACGACAGATGAGAACGTTGCACGATGGATGAACTCATTCTTCAAAACAGATGTGCCACAGTAAACGAGACCGTCTCGTCTATTGGCTGACCAACACAAAGTGCAACGATTTGAAAGTGCTCTAGCATTTTCGGAACGTTATAAACAGGAAGGAAATGCTTTTTGGGACTAAATCGGGACCAGTGACGAGACTTGGGTTCATCATTTCGCACCTGAAATGAAACGCATCTTTCTCGAAAGAAATGTCGAACAGTTCCATCCGCATGGAAGGTGATGCTGTCCCTGTTTTTCGATAGAGAAAGTGTAGTGCATACCGAATTCTTGACGAAGGGTGCCACAATTAATGCAGCATCTTATTGTGAAACCCTGAAGTGGTGCGAAAGTCGCTTAAAGATCGGTACCAGGTAAATTTTCAAAAGGCATTGTGCTCTTGCATGACAATGCGAGACCGCAAGTGGTGACCCTAACGAGGGATCTTTGGAAAAAGTTTAATTGGGAAGTGTAGAATCTTGCACCATATGACTTCCACGTCTTCGGCCTCGTGAAACAAGAACTTGCAACATGACGATATCACTCAGTTAAGGAGGTAAAAGTTGCAACCCAACAATGGTTATCGCACACTGGACGGCAATTTTTCGCAGATGGCGTGGAAAAACTGTTGCCACGCCTCAACAAGTGTTAAAATAAAGGAGGTGATTACGTCCAGAAATAGATTTTGCATAATACTTTTATGTTAGTAAAACTTCGTTCTATAATTTCAACCCGGTATTGTTTTTTCCAACGAGTGCAACTAACTTTTTGGCTGGCTCTTGCTAACTTTAGCTGATTTTCTTTGCTAAAGTTAATGGCTGGTTACTCAATTGTATATATTCTATTGCACTTCATTTCTCGTTGCAGCTATTCGAGTTTGCTCACTAATAGATTTTTCTTTTCTTTTTTTACTTCATTTTCAATTAATCCTCGATAAAGTTCAATAGAAATAATATTATATATATATATATATATACACGAATGTCTGCTCCTTATGAGTCCACTAGTAAAAGTTCAGAGCAATTCCGCTTTTGGAATTTCCAGGGTACTGGTGTGTCCATGATAAGGGAAAAACCAAGATCCTTGGCTTATTGGTGCACCAGAGTATGAGCCTGTTCACATAGAATCCGTCAGCGTCAGCGTTAAACATTCCATTGGCGCTGATTTTTTAAATGAGTCAATTGTTGGTAAATGATTGGTTAAAATTTTTTACGATGATACTGCCGGATTCTGTGGGAACAGGCCCTTAATCTTAGCATATATGTACTATCCTTGCTGACAGGACTTGCTGACGAGACTTCTTTTATCTAGAGCTTCATGATTTCTTGAAAAGTGTAAATCAAACAATAAGATATATTGCAATTATATCATTGTGATTTGCAAACTAATTTTGTGTACCACTTTAATGAGCTATAATAAATCCATGTAAATACCATCGGAACATGGGTAACTTATTCTAAAATTTTTCGATTTATTATATTTTTCATTATCCCAAAGCGAAAATACATTAACGTAAGTTGGTTAGTTTGGAGCGTTACGGTCACCTTTTGTTACGCAATAACTAGACTGGACGGGACTACAGCCAACAGATTTGGTTCACTACCTACAAAATAGACAGGCGACGGCAATGGTCTATATGTAACGTTATAACCCCTGTTCGTCAGTCTGTGAGGAAATATCGATATTCTATATGGTGCCATCTGTTATCAATGAAGAAAAAATTTTCAGAGCTGTAAACATTACTACCCCATTTCAAAAGAAAAGAATTAGCGCATATTCCAAGGACTATATGCAGGAAATTACTGTGCTAGGAATGACGTCTAAGGTTGAGAATCACATGCTACCGAATCCTTAAATGCACTGTGAACACTTCTTGTTACAGGGCATAAACTGTGTGTCTCGGGTTTGTAAAA
Organism: Dolomedes plantarius; assembly: GCA_907164885.2. NCBI lineage: Eukaryota > Metazoa > Arthropoda > Arachnida > Araneae > Dolomedidae > Dolomedes > Dolomedes plantarius. Next base: position 23,291,635 of record OU015500.1, on the reverse strand, counting down.
CAGCTACTATAAAGGAAAAAAAAATACTACTAACTTCGAAAAAGTTAATTTTGCTAAAAAAAAAAAAAAAACAACTGAAGTCCTTTAGCATTATTTTTTTAAAAAAATGCTTGGGGAGACCTAGAAATCTATGTTTAACTGTGAAAACCCTGTAATGGAGAAGTGAACAAACGCCATTCTACAGTATTTCTATCCTAAGAAAATGCTGAATTTAAACGCAAGAAAAAATATTAAATTATCAGTTTATGAAACCTCTTAAAAGTAGGAAAAATAAATAAATAAAAAAATAAAAATAAACTCTCAACTTAAAAAAAAAAAAAAAAAAAAAATCAATATCATGATACCCAAAACACACAAAACTAGGTCAATATAGACCTTAAAGATTATCATTCCCAACAGGGAAAAAAATGTGCCAGAAATGGCAGGAATGCTGTAAAGGAAGCCGTAACACCGTTATCACTGTTCGAACAGCAAAACGAACCGTGTACCACGTGGGAATCTTAATCCCTCTGATTATGCGTGGTAAGAAAAAGTCCTTTATCATCTTCCTTTTCGCTGAGTTAGCAACGAATGTTTTACACCAGGTTACTTTTTTTTTACCGCCCGTACGCAAATTCAATTACGATATACGTCCGCGGAGGGCATTAATCAAAATATAGATATATTGTGTAATGTGATTAATCGAAGGGGGAAAGCGTTCGAATGGGCTCGAATGAATAGATCGATTCACGATAACTGATTTTTCATCCACAGTGGTGAGAATAAGTGATGATACTCCCGCTGGTTTTTCGTAGAAGCAAATTAACTGCGATCATGCTGGATTTCTTTTTTTATTGTCTCCTCTTCAGTGTGATATCTCTGAGAAGCAAAATCTCGAAGCCGCTTTCTTTTTGTTTGTTAATTTGGATATATGGAGCGAGACAGTTTGGGGAAAAATAAGAGGTAAATTTTTGTCAATTATATGAATAATGGTTTCTTTAAACAATGATTTTCTGAGTAAAAAAAAAAACTAAAAATTTTTCTCTCGACTCTAATAAGGCCCAGTCTTTTATCTTTCTAACTTTGTCTGAATTTAGTCTCTATCTTGCGTTGAGGCTTCGTTAGAGCTGTTTTAATAATACATCGCAGCCATCAAAAAATACCGATTCAAAGTTATTTTTAATTTCTTGTCTAAATGAATTTTTAGTCTTTTCCCTTGATGAAAATAAATAAATAAATAAATAAAAGTAATCTTTAAATGCCTCAACAGTTTGTGGATACATTTTACAAATTATAATAAAAGGTATACTACCATGTTTAGTAGTATAGAATCAAATTCATTTTGTTTAACTTTGCTATAAATTGCAATTTACGGCTGATTTTGAGACTACACGCTTCTACACCAATATGGAGAACATTATTTTGAAATTAGTCTATTTCCTGGTGGAAAATCTAATGGACTACCATTTTCTAATATGGAAAACAACCATAAATTTCTTACTTTTGAGTCATGTTTTGAAGGAATATTACCCGTCCTACATTGTGACTTTTTGAAAATTTAACACCAAGGCACAGTATATGGAATGAACTTTTGCAGTCATAGGCGTAGCGTCGGGGGAGGGGAGGGCAACTTAACATGAAATGAATTAAAATGTTAATAGAAGTTCGGTTAAAATCAGAAAATTAAGGAAAACTTTTAAGAAAGTTGGTTTTTTTCCCACTTTTTCAAACTGTGAAACTGAAGATTCCGATTATGTCTTTAGTCATAACATAGTTTTTATCAATGATATGATCCATAACAAAAATTCAATTCTATATTTTTTTTATCCTTTTATTTATATTATATTTATTTTTCTCATTGTATAACTTTTGAATACTACTCAAACATCAATTCTATTGTTATTCAACTAGAAAAAATCCTAATATTTCATAATTTAAGGACCGCCAAGCGGTCAATGTGCGGAGAAGAGCCCTAACTGAATTCAATTCGTGCCCCCCAAAAGTTAGAGGTACGCTACGCCTATGTTTGCAGTTATGTGTCAGGACACCGAGTGCTAAAGTCTGACATTTGTCAGCAGAATGGTTAAGATCTATATATATATTTCCTTAGAGTTGCTGAACATGATTTGTCTGAGGCAAGAATTGCAATTTTTTTACGTAAGACATAACATTCCAAGCCTAGAGAGTGCAAGAGAGGATGACCGAAACGCTCTCAAACAAACATACAAGATAGCTTAAAATACAGAAATAACTGAAATATTAGCCTTTTTCTTTATTTTACATTATATGATACAATCAGCGTAAATTTGAATAAGATGCAAGTATTACAGTAATTTTGCACCTATAAAAAATATTCGGCAATTACCTCTTCTCAGGTAAAGAAGTTATTTTTCTTAACATGTGATCCTCGGTTACACCGTTCTGGAAAGACTACTTTAGAAACTAGCCTTACTAAAGAAAAAAATAATAAACTCTAGTTCCATAGTCCACTCTAGCTCATAAAAAAAAAATCAGGTTGATACTCTATGATAAAAGAATTTCAGCCTGATACTTAATTAGAAAAAATATTCAACAATTACTATTCGGGGAGAGAAATTTTCATTGTTATCCTATGATCGGTTATATCATTTTGAAAAGAGAGTACTAGAAACCAGACTGGCCGTAAAAAAAAAAAAAAAAAAAAAAAAAAAAAAAAAAAAACACCTTCGGTTTTACTTGCTTGCAGAAAAAAATTCATAGCATCTTTTTGACTGATTTGGAATCAGCATCAGAATAGGATTTAGCTATGTCCCGCCCCCGCCCCCTTTTTAACGAAATAACAGTAAATCAGTGTTTAAAGAAATTGAGTTATTTCCTGAGGCTCGATAACGGACTGTCGGATAAAAGTAGTAGCAAATTCTTTCCTTTAGAATAATCAAACGAAGTCATCGATCGAAAAGGTACCCTTTCCTTCGGAATGCCTGCATTAATTAACAAAGTCTTAAATAAGGTCAGTCATACACCAAAAATTTCCATGCAAATGCTATTTGAAAAATTTGCAGACCAATTGACACGGTTTAAATCCCGTCAGAGTACAGTCAAAATCGTGATGGCTCAGGCCGATGGTCCCAGGTCATGACAGAATACCTCATAGAGAGTAGGGCTGATTACCTATGCAACGCTCACCTTTACAGCGTTCCCATGACAAAGTAGCCGACGAAATGACGGTGCAGATGGCCGAATCTCTTTAGGATAAAGTGCCTGAGGGTTGGAAAAAGATTAATTGATTTTTTGTTTGAAATATTTTAATTTCCATAATTTTTATTTGCCCATTGCCGAAATGGCACTTGCTTCATGAAATTTTAATCCATAGTCTATCTCTTAAATTATTTATTTACATATTGTTTACTTACGTGTAATTTATTTACATGTGAAAACAAGGGAACTATTCCTCCTGCAAGAGATAAATACTGCATAAGAGGGGGGGGGGGTCCAGGACACAAAATTCTTCAAATTTTGGAAAAAAAACTTTTGCTGCATTAAAAAAGTTTGTGTTCTTTTCCGCTTAAAATGATGTTTAAATCATGTTTCTATCTTAATTGGAACAAGAGATATTATTACTATCATCATCATTATTATTATTATTATTTTTGCCACATTCTAATAGCAGCCAATCTTTGTTTAAATCTGTAAATGCGTTTTCTGCATAATGGGTTTTTCATCATTTCTCGTCTTTAAATTGTTATAAGTCAAGAACCGTTAAAGACAAAGGGGTCAAACTTGGAACATGTCTTTTTCAATTATTTTGCTTTAATTTTGATTCAACAAATTGGAAAAAAATATTTACTTTTGAAAATATGATAGTTTAAAATAAGTTACATAATTTTTTTTGAAATCTTTTTTCTAAATATTTTTAATTTTTTAAATTAATATTTAAAAAAAAGTTGAATCAAGATTAAAACAGCCATTTTTTCTGTTTAATTAAAGGAAATTTTTTTGAAATTCGACAAATAATATTTGGAGTTATAACGATTTTAAATTACCCACTTTAAAAAAAATGTTTAATCAAAAATTTTTTTTAAAACTTTATCAGAAGTTTTATGATGTGATTTTGTTTACAAATCATATGGCTAACCATCACAAAAAAATTCAAAATTTTAACTCAAAAAATAATTTTTTTTAAAAGTGTTCCGGACCTCCATAAAAAGCCTGTACATAAATATGTTAGCTGACTGCCTACGTTCGGAGTCAATTTTTTAAAAAAATCCTTTTTTAAGCATTTTTTGGTCTTTTATGGTAAAATAGCATTTAAAAATTAAAAAATAAACAAAAACTTGCCTGTAAATACCATACTTTTTTATAAATTGGTCAATTTGAAGTAATTTTTAATGAAATTTAG
>OU015500.1:23239778-23282278 GCA_907164885.2 Dolomedes plantarius | reverse complement strand
TTTTCCTTAAATTTGTCTGTTTTTCAGGCTGTTAAATTTTCCCCAGTTAATGTATCTATTATTTAAATCAAATGAAAGGGGTTTCAAGAATAATCTAAGTTTTTAAATACAATGTTTCTCCCAAAATACAGATAATAGAATGATGATTTATTATGATTTTCTGGCGAACCCTCATTTAAAACTTATGCATGAAAATATTATTTTATAATAAAAAATATTATTTTATAATATTTTTTATGGACATACCATTTTTTACAAGAAAACTTAATTGGTTTATCTGCTAATTTCCAGCGTAAAAACTGTCTTCCTTAAATTAAAATGCAGTATAACTTTTCTAAATCCAAACATCTAAGGCTTCAAATCAACCGCATTACAAAACAGCATCTATTAGTAAGTATATATAATATATTTGTTGTTGTTGTTTTTCATGAAAGTACTCTATAATACGACGGGAAGTAAGAAATACACAATGTGTACCTCTATTCATATACAAAACATTACAAATACTTAACCCATTTAGGACCGCTCCATGTTTCCTTTATTGGAAATGCACCAAACAGTTTTTTAACACTTCTTAGAACATTGATTACACAAATAAGTTGTTTCCATAAAATTAAATTTATTTTTACGAGAGTTACAAAATGTTGCGTTTTCGCAACATCAGTCCAAAGCGGTATAAAAATTTTAAAAATATAAAAATTTAAAATTATAAAATTTTTTAAAAAAATTTTAAAATCTTTGGATTATTTAGCATGAAGAGGTACATTACACTTATTTCATACAGAAATTGTTTGACTTTTGCAGTGTTTACATTTTTTTGTTTATTTTCACTATTTTTAGTAATAATATGGCCCATACGGTTTTTCCGAATTTTGTTGAGAATTATATTTTGAATTGAAGATGGTCTTCCAATATGTAAAGTTTTAGGTAAAACAGAATTCATCTGCATTTCTTCAAGCCTTTTTATCAAAGATATGGCTCTCTCAAAGATATAGATCTCTTAAACTCTAATAAACTTATCTTAGAATTCATTACATCCATGTAGAGTCTCCATTTTCCCCATACAATATGCTCCTTTTTCTTACTATATTGTTTACTTTTACATTTATTAGAAAAAAAAATGTCGATTTCACCTGCAATGTCTTTAGGTGATTCGACATTTTCACATAAAATATTATCATCAATAGCTTCTTCATCCGTCAAAACATCCGGATCTGGAGGGATAATGACGAATTATGGTTCCTCATTAGCTTCTGTTGAGGACGATTCTGAAATATCATCATCTAGCCCATGAAAATACTCCAATGTCTCTTCCAATGTCAAAAATCGCTTTTTTCTACAGACAAACTTATCCGAAATGCAAACGATACCAATTTACTGCATGAAAAACTAGGCAGCACTAATAAAACACATTGGAAATAAGTAATACACTTTGGACTGATGTTGCGTTTTCGCAACATTTTTAAAAATATGAATTTAGAAACATAAAAACAAAAATTGTAATTTATCTGTTGAAGCCATTTTGTTCTTTAGTCTCTAGTAAACTCGGAACAAGCATCAAATCGGAAATTTAACATGTGCTACTATCTAAGGTTATTATTTGAAAATAGTCATTTTTTTACCTTTCAAAACACTAGAAAAAAACAATTTTTTGCAAGTGCTAAAAGTGGGAAAATGAGGAAACAAAAAAATTATTATGATCAATTGAAGTATAGAGAATAAAATAAAAATGTTACTTCAGGCGTACAAAATTTTGAACATACCTTTAAAAAATACAGAAATTAATGTTGCGTTTTAGCAACGCCAGTCTTAAATGGGTTAATATACTTCTTTGTACATAAAAGGAAAAGGCTGACATTTCATGTCTATATTTCTGGCTTATTAACACTAACTTGTTTAAAGTACAAGATATTGCTTACGCGTTTAGTATCCAGTTACACTGTTCCTTTTAACCAAGCATGTCATCATTTTCGATTTATTTTCGCTGCTAGAATTCAATTGTAGTATCTCTTCGTGAGACAGAGCATTTATCAAAAAGGTAGCATGTTGTTAAGGAGTGATTAATGAACTAAGGTAAATGTTGGAACCGCGAAGAATTAATTTATCCATGGGCGATGATTTATTCTTGATCGACGTCGAGATTATCTCTATATTCCTTGATTATTTAGTCCTGATTCGGTTAATTTTTGGCACAAAGGAAGTATACTGACAGCTTCCGATTCTGCTTAAAATTGCTCAAAAAATCTGCTTAAAATTGCAAGCTCTCTGAGATGAGAATAAAAAATAAATAAATTATTTAAAATTTGAATTAAGTATCACTGATTTATGAGTTTAACGTTATTATTTTAACCTGAAAATTATTCACCAGTGAAATTTTAAATATTGATAAAAGAAAACATTCAGATATCTGTAAAATTCTTTGAAACAGTATTTACTTGAAATTTAAGCTATTAAATGGTAGATATTTAATCCAATATGTTATAGATAGCATTTTTTAAATTTAATTTTTGTTTATTTTGACGCCCGGGTAAAGGGCTTTACTTTGTCTCTAAATAGTATGAAAATGACTTTCTCCTTCTGTTCTAAACGTAAAGTCTTTATTCTATAACAGAGAAAAATCTAAGACAAAATTTATGAATCTCAAATGATTTGAAAATACAAGATTTAATATACCACAATTGAAACTTTTAGGAGTAAACAGAATCTACTTTTGAGCAAATATTGTAACTTGCGATAATAATTAATAAAAGGAAATAAGGTATCATTTCCAAGCATACTTATTTCTTATAAAACTTATGAAAATAAATGCTATCTGTTTTGCTTTATATCTCATTCAGCATGGGAACAGTTTTATTTATAACCTGTAATGCTTTGTACTTCTCTGTAATTTTCAGACTTTTTATCAAACATACATCGTGAATTAATAATAGACTAGTGTTGGGTTAATAATCACTGATTCATTAAACCTGTGCTTTTAGTGGGGGAATTCTTTCATCATTCAGCTACGAATTCAAGATCTGAAATTCCAAAAAGACAGAAAAATATTTTACATACTATCTACCCAACAGATAGCTCTAAAATCTCCTCTTTTATCGAAAATACTCGTGCATATTTTTAAGGCTCCAGTACTTTGATTGCACTTCATAGATTAACCTCAAGCTGTCAAATTTTCTTTTGGAATATTACGACTTATTTAAATTGGAATACAGCAGTAAAATAGAGAAATTGTTTTGAACTATCAGGTATATATATATAGCTCGTTCAATGGAAAAAATAACATATTGTAGATGTTTTTTATCTATGCATTTCTTCTTAAAAAGTTTTTTTAATATTAAAGTGGATTAAATAAATACATAAAAGCACATGTAGATCAGATTTTTCTTAATTATCGGATGCAATGTATGTTCAATCAAATATGGCTGCTGAGTAGTAGCCATATTTGATTTGCTCAACTCAATGTTAACGTATGGAGAAAATTTTCCCAATGATTGTCGACTTGGATTTAAAGGATTTTTTTTCAATACTATGTAATAGGAAAAGGAATTTTTTACTTGGGTATATTTTTTATTCTTTAAAAGAAACGCAAAATATATTTTTAAATTTGAATTATTAGGGGATAAAGTAGAGAATACTATGTTTTAAACGTACATAATTTCTTTTGAAGGACGAAATTTCCAAAAAATAAGATAACTGAGTAATAAATTTAGTTCTTTATTACGGAGTACAATTTAAAAGAAAAAAATCTTTAAATCCAAGTCGACAATCATAGGAAAAAAAGTTTCTCCGTAGGGTAACATTGAGCTGAGCGTATCCAGAATAGCTACTAATGAGTAGACTTAAGACTATTATGTACAATTATGTACAATAAATATTTCAATTGCATTTTATTGCCAGAAATAAAACATTCGAAGTCCCCGAAAAAGCAGAATCGAAATCCCCCCAAAATTGCCTTTTTTTTTTCGTTTTCATGAGAGGCATGACTCGTGGAAAATTTTCAGATTACGTTAGTAAGCTACATAAATAAAAACTTCTAATTTATGGTGACTTTTTTTAAGGCCTCAAGCTATAGATTTTACGAAAGACTAAAGTGAACATCTTTTTCAGAAACACGGCTGAAATTTGGGGGAATCTTCATTATATTAAGATGTGAACTTAAACAGCATTCTTAGTCTTCCCAAAGTGCTTTGATACCGTTATGAAAATAATTATAATGAAGAAATCGGGGAAGCTATTTGCATGCTTTACTAATTTATATATGTTTTATAGCAAGAAAAATGTAAATATCTTTTCTTTCTGACAGTCAGATGTAAATCAAGGAGGCCTTATCTTGAAAAGAAACAAAATGAGCAAAATAAAAATCAGAAAAATTTTTTTTGTATATTCCTTAAATTTTATTGGAAAAAATTCTTTGAATAAAACTTTTCGTGTATATAAAATAGCAGAAAGTCTTTTAGTTTCTTTCATTGATCCCTTATAATTCGAAAATATAATTGATCATTATTATTAGACAAACGCAAAATCTTCACATTTTGCTTACGCTATTCATGTCTATTTTACTAAACCAAAGAATGTGCCAATATTTCTGTTCACCTCACGCAAATAACCAAATTTAGAAATAAAAAAAACTTTTCTAAACTTAAGTAACTATACAAGTATATTTCCTTCAAAATAAGAAACCTTGTTTTCCTTAAAATATTGTATTTTCCTTAGCTTGAAATAATTCAGTGTCAAGACTCAAATTTCAAATTTTCAGTAGTTCATTTCATCAATTGAATGTTTCCTTAAATGTTATAGCTACCTGAATAATCTTTAATCGCTTCACAAAATAAGACACGCGACGCAAAATTTCTGGTTCCAATTCAAAAGCAAGAATGAATGATTTAAGGATCTTAATTTTTTTTTTCAAAATTTAAGAAAGGAAATTTCTCCAATATTATAAAAGTGTTTTGTAGTCTAAGAGTATTTTTGATCTGCATGGTATAGTCTTATATGTGTCTGAAAAAGCACTATTTTTTATACATGTATTATTTAATGATATGAATGAATTAATCCTTTTTATGGGTTTATATTAAAACAGGGAAAAAAAGTATAATGGTCTAATTTAAGTCTCTTTCTTCCCTTAGTGCGATTAAATTTCTCCTGACGTCTTGGAGGGACTTCTCAAATCTGAATAATTAAAAGAAAATTTGAAACAAACTTAAATATCACAATCCTACATTAAATAAGAGTTAATATTCCGTCCCAGGCTCTGATTTTCTATTAGGCACGGGCCTAGGGCCCCCCCCCCCAAAAAAAAAAAAAAATTATTTATAAAGAAAAAAAAGAAAAAATTCCCAATTCAATTTTTTTTTTACCTTTTTTAATAGCATTTTTTTTATATATCCTCCAAAATTTGATTGATTGGTTCATCATATGAATAGTTATATGTATATCATCATATGTATGTTATAGTGTGTATAAGGGATTAATGAGTTTTTCTGGTTGCATTGTATTGGTGTTTTAATGATGAAGCTAATATGTTGTATTGCTTTTTGTTATTTGATAATGTTCTAGGCTACGCTTCAAATAGCCAATTCTTGGTAAAATAGTACTTTCACAATGATTCATTATTATTTTTTTTGTGTGTCAATTTTGGAAATTTTAAGCCCTCATCAGTGTTAGGGGGCCCCCATCCCGAGCTGTGCCTATAGTCAAGAATTTTCTAAATCGTGCCCTGTTCCGTCCTGTTTTATCTTATTCTTTTAACCTGAATATAAGTTCTAGATGGAATGTTTAATGATTTACAGCTCTTCTCCTGACACGAGTTTGGGGTTCTCAAATCTCCTAAAACATTAGAAGGCTTCCGACAAGCATAAACTTACGAATCCGTTAAGAGGCCTTGTTTATCTCTTGGGTTGGAAACTTTCCCTTCCTCCTGATATATATCAGTGCTTCTCTTTGAAACTTCAAAACCTCAACATTTCGCTAAAACTTTAATTAATTCCATTATCATCATCGATTCTCTTTGAACATTTTTTTTTTACGAGTCCGCAGATAATGCAGGCATATCACAGATCCATGTGGAATGAAATGGAACGAATTTAGGCACGGCGTCGGGCCAAACAGCAGATGGCTGAGAGAAAAATCCAACCACAAGAACTCCAGCAATCCTGGAGAGTTAGTCATCGGCAAGGGATATACCCCTCGTGTTTTGGACACAGCAACAAAATAGGAAAACTGCCAGCAGAATCATTTATCATGAGCCCCCTCCCCCCTCACGGCGCGTGCTCTTGCGTGCCAAACCATCATTTATCAAGTTCCTCTTTAGAACAGCCCCCCTCCCCCTCAGGATGAAAAGAAAGTTTTAATTTTTAAGAGAGGGAAAAAATGGTTACAAATCTGGGCACCCGCCGACTCCACGTTATTTGTTGGAATATAATAAAGTTTTTTTTCCCAATATTTTTTCCATGTTCAAAAAAATCTGTTGCGGAACTCGGGCTCTGCCTCTATTGATCGTGCTTAATGCGGATAAACGAAGCTACATTTGTCTATTGGGTTTAGAAACAAAAATGTAATTATAAATGCGTCTTGGATATATGTATTTTTTTCTTGTTTCACATAATATGGGTGGAACATATATGCTGTTAGATAAAAATGAGGAAATAGCGAGATTCTATATACTTCTATTTATTTATTTATTTTCTGTTTGATACATTTTTCAAAGGAGGGTTTCTCCCATCAAAGGGATTTTTCCGAATTATCCCCATTTTTTTTTTCTTTTTAAGGAAGTTTCGTGACTTGTTTGAAAGTTGATTATTAAACACTTTTGTATTGTTATTACAGTAAGATTATATATTCAGATGAAAGTGAAACAAAGGAATAATCAGATGTACTGTTGCTGCAAAATTTAAGCAAACTGATAAAATTGAATTTTTGCTTTTGACTTTAGATATTGTGAAGTTTATTTTTGGAGCAAAAGCTAAGGTGTAAGAAAGATATTCTGCAAAGGAATTTTTTTAAGGAATGGAATATGTTCTGCAATGGAATTTTGTTAAATCTGTAAGTAAATTTAAAATGAATTTGATCAAAGTTGATCTTTCTTTTAAGCTATTGCTGATGAATACAGTATACATATGCCTGTGACAAACGCACCACATACGACCATCAAACTGATAGGGCATTAATTATCAATATCAGGTTTTGTTTGAAGCACACATTACTAAATTTTAATTTGTATTTGCTACTGAAAGTATGTTGTAAATTTTTGGTCAACACATTTGCCCCTCAAAGTGTTTTCTTTTAAATTTGCAAAGTTTGGTTGAACCAATAATTCGTTATAAATAACACCTTTACAGTTTCGACAAACGCCAACAATGTAATTGACTGCCATCTGATTTAGTACATTTTCCCCACAATATCAATGAAGTATACGACACGAGCTCATATGAATTATATTCGTTATCAAGCAGTGTTCAAAATCCAAGTACGCATTTTAAAGTTTTAGATGACTTTACTGTCATTTTTAATTCTGTGTTAAATTTCTAGTGAACAGTGTTAGAGTAAAGTGATGATTTATTTTTCTTTTAAGATTTATATTTTGTTGGAGTTGAACCTCTAATAAATGGAAAAGATTGGAATGAACTATTTTACATAAGGTAACGCGAAGGAAACAGAAGTAGCCCGCAACACTTTCAACACGGAGAGGACTGCTATCCGTAGCATGTGAAACACAAAATTATTTTTTATACTACAGTCAAACCCCGTTATAACGAACTTCAAGGGACCAAAGGTTTTGTTCGCTTTATCCGGTGGTTCGCTATATCCAAACCGTTAAGAAAAATGCTACTCATTGCAACCAATGAGTTCACAAAATGTATAACTCATTGGTTGCAATGTGTATTCAATAATAATGTATTAAAAATGATATAATATATTAAAAATGATCATTGATGAATTAAATCGACTAAAATCGATTACATTAGACTGACACAATACTAATTAAATTACGTACAATAGGAAAATGGCGGGACCAAAATTTTCGTTCGTTATATCCATGAGTTCGTTATATACCGGGTTCGACTGTATATACGTTAAGTAAACATGCCTCTCACGTCATACAGTGATTTTCTCAAAGTGATCCTGAGTTTGAATCCCGACTGAGCCAAGGACGTTTTCTGTGCTGCGCCTACATAGGGATCAGTGTTTGTTTACCTATAGGATGCTTCCATTATAATGTAGAAAACAAAATCGGTGTGGGGATAGGCGTATGTTTTCACGACAAGTACTTGCAGTGATAGATTTAAAAAAAAAATAAACCTTATTCTATTTCCATTGAAATAGTTATAATAGTCTGGTAACGGTTAGATTAAAAAATTAAATTTCTTATTACCTCTTCAATCGTAGATTTGCTATAGTAAGGCAAGACAGTTCTGTTTGATTCGCCGCTTATCTCCTATAAAAATAGCTTGTTCAACACACATGTCATAGCGTCTAATTTCATATGAATGAAAGTGCGAAACAGCATATAATAATTTAATACTTTCAAGCCTCTTAAAGGCAAAGTATTATCCCCCAAACAGTCTATACTTCACCCTTAATTTTTTGCTATTATTGTTTTATTTATTTATTTTAACGTAGGATTACGTTCCTCTATAACGGTCCTCCGGAAAGCAAATTTCAGACTCTAAAACCATCGCGACTCTAAAGCCGTCGCGAGTTATAATTTTGGAAGTGCGCAAAACCCAGTCTGTATCGCTTGGGCAAGCAGTAAATAGTTAAACAGAAAAGTACCAAAATGTGTCAAAATTTTGACACACACACACACACACACACACACACACACATATATATATATATATATATACAGAGAGAGAGATAGATAGATACATATATACATAACATATACAAAAGAGGTAAGCAACGATAAGTAATCCTACGTTAATAACCCGCGGTAGTTCCGTTAGAATAGACTACCTGAATTTATTTTTTTTTATCTAAGGGGAGGGTTTTCTAATTTCCATGAAATATTTTCTAGGGAAAGTGCTGCCGTATTCCTGTTAAGTGTTACGAAAACCATGATAAACCGGGCACACACACACACTGCAATTATTGTAACTGTAACTGAACTGAAATAAATTTCCAAATACTTGTAGGAAAGGTTTGATAACAAAATGAGAAACACTACACAAAAACAATACAAAACTTTGTATCAGAAAAGGTTCGAACTTTCATTATAATATATATATAAGTCAAATCAAAAATATATAACAAACTGAATGACTCTCAGATTACTTCTAAGAACAGAAGTTTCCCAATTCCCTAAATATTTCTTGATGTAAAATGAAAGAAAGCGATGAAAAATGCAATTTATTCAATTTATTTGCTTCCCTTCTAGTTGCTTTCCTCTTATTCAAAACTTCATCGCAAGTAACTTTTTAAATTTCGGGAAAACTGTTTTTCTCTTGCGACTGCTAGATATTTCGTGACTTATTCAGGTGGTGCTTAAGCATATTTCGATCACTATTTGCATAAAAACGTATTCAAAGGATCCCATTTTAGCGTCAGTTTTAAACAAACAAACAAACAAACGAAAAAAAAGAACGTGGATTTGAAAGCATCGATTCTGACATGCTCTATAAATGAGATTTCAAAATGAAAAATTGTTAACGTTCCCCCCCCCCCCACCCCCGTATTCAGAGATCTATTGAAAATATTTGTTTTTGAAGAAAACTGCAAGAGTTTTTAAGTGTTCCAGAGTTAATTTGTTATATCTAGGTAATTAATGACCTGTTATCTTATAAAAGATTAAACAACTGCACAGTACTTGAATAATATAGTTTAAATTTCAAAGATGATAAGTGAAAATTATTTTTTGTAGTAAGTTGAATAATATTAATTAGCTATTTCCCATCGATTTATTTTACCTTTAAGGGAAAAAAAAAAGATGTAGCCAAGCTTGAACTTTAAAAAGTTACAGAAATGAATTTCCAACATTCTCAGCAAACTTTAAGCTGGCAGAATTTAATCTATAAAACTATTTTGCTTCACTTGGAATTCTTCCGCATATCTGTAATATACAGCACCAAAATCAAGATACGCTGCAAGAGTATCAAAAGAGCTTTTCTTTATGTGTGATGAATGATTTAAAATGATACGTTTTACATCTATATCAGTTTTAAATTGAGAATATTATAATACACAAAGGACTTCCTTGCAACTTTTTTTTTTTTTAATATCCTATTTTCACTATTTTTGTTTTATTTTTATATGCACCCGGTACTTCCTGTAAGTTTGATTTAATTCAGCAAATTTTCCTTATCCCATATTTAACTTCACACCCATAGGATGAAAATATTCTTACCCCAGGAGTCTAAAAATGGTAATAAAACAGAAGGAATTTTACCGTTCATTTAAACTTCCCTCATAATGTCGCCCCCCCTCCCTCCTTCTTGAAAGAGATTCATCCAGTGCCACTGTTTTGCCTGAGGATAACACAGATTTTTCACGACACAGAGCTTTTTTCATAAATGTTCAATTCATCACCTCTCCCCTATACTTTAGAAATTATGCACCGATACTGAGGGTTTTAGATTTCTTCTGGGCAGGTGCAGGAAATAATTTTGTTATTCAACTAACTGACATCCCGTTTGGAAGGATGAAAAAACAGAACTCCTGTAGCTGTGAATGACAATGCGTCTAAATTTTCAGATATTCCCTTTTACGGAATGCTTGGAAGTTCCAGGTGTAGAAACAGAAGAAAATCGCTCAGAGAGATAATGTCGTACCCAGGATGACTGATAAATACTTATGGTACCACATCAGAGGCATACACTGAATGGCCAGTTTATCATGACCACCTGCAAATTTTATACAAATCAGCTTTCATGTCACGCTGTTGCTACTAGAGGGTGGGATCGATATAAAAAAGGATTGAAGTCTAATTGCAAAAACAGTTGTAGTGTATTGCCTGTGAAGGAATGGGTAAAAAAAAAAAAATGCGATTTAACGGACTTAGAACTTGGAAGGATTGCGTAGGCTAGAAGTGGTGGAGCGAGGATCAGCGACCATTTTGAAGTATCTGAGAAAAGCTGTTGTTCCTGTTTACAAATAGTTGGCAACCAAACAGAAAACCATGTCTCAACGTAAGGCATGTGTTTGTCAACGGCTACTGGATGTTCGAGGTGAAAGGAAAGTTTCCAGACTTGTCGAGTCCAACAGAAGGACAACAGTAGGTCGGATTAAATATAATCTTAATCAGGGACTAACTACTACGGCCTCTCAATGTACTGTTCACCGCACATTACACCGTATCGGTTATGGAAGCCAAAGACCTGTTCGAAAACCTTTGCTGTCTGTAGCTAACAAGATCAAACATCTCCAGTTCCCAACGGATCAGAAGGATTGTGCAGTCAATGAACGGAAAAGGGTAATATAGTCTGATGAATCTCATTTTCAATCACACCATGCAAATGCTAGGGGGCAAATTTGTGAAAAACAGAATGAATTCGTGGACCTTATGGGCATTGTCACAACACTGCAAGCTGGTGGAGGCAAAGTTATGGCTTGAGGGATGCTTTTATGGCATTTTGGGGGATATTTTACTCACGTGGAACACACATCTGAAAGGCAAAAGATATTTAAATATTCTTGTCGACCACTTAGTACATCCCCAAGTACATCTGTTTATGTTAATGGTTGTCCCCACAGGAGATGGATATTTCCAGCAGGACAATGCTCCGTGCCACAAAGCTCATATTGTCCAAAGACGGTTTGAAGAACTAGATGGAGACTTAAACTTGCTTAGTTGACCTCCACAATCACCATATTTTAACCAAATTGAACATTTGTGGATGAGGTCGAAAGGGGCACCAGGTAGATGGATCCAGAACCTTTAAATCTTAGAGAACTCAAAAGTGCATTTCATCAGAAAAGGTCTCATATTCTTCAAGCCAACGACCAACATCTCATAGAATCCATGCCAAAGAGAATTAGAGCAGTATTTAGAGCAAAAGGGCCTAACGATTTACAGAGTAAGAGGTCATAATAAATTGTTCCCTAAGTGTATGATGACTATTTTGCTAAGTGCTTAACTCGCTGGCTGTCAGTAAGACAAAAATTGAATCAGTTCAGTTTTTCGGGTTTATTTTCTTTCTCTCTTACCTGAAAGGTGAAGCGAGGAAATTACAAATTTCCTTCAGTTGTCAATATTATAACATGTAATGAATTAAACTTATTGAGAAATTGTCTTTAATAAACTTATTGGGAAAATTGTCTTAAGTATCACAACTCTGAGTTGGTGTTACACCTTAGTTTTATAATTAGTTACACCTTTTGGTGTTACACCTTAGTTTTAGATTCAATCAAATTTTGAGGTCAGCAATTTTATTTTCCAAAGATAAAGGGTATAATAAGAACGAAACTGGTTTTTGTCGAATGATCGTTGACAGTCTAATATGGGATATTTAGGAACTACAGTCTGCGGGTCGGAATACCGTGGCAGGAATAGGTAATTGTATCTGTTTTAAGTTATCGGCACGGTCAGTTTGGCCCTCATGCTGCATAAGATTATAGTAGTACTTCCAACCAAATGACTAAATCTAGTTTTGCATGAACAGAGGCGGCTGTGTTAACCTTGAAAACTTAAGAGGCACACATTTTGTTTTCATATTTGAAATTCACACAAAATTTAACACTAAGTGAAGGATATTTGACGTTAATGATGATTCTTGTCGAAGTTGGAGATTATAAACAGCAAAGTTCAGTTCTCACTTGATACGCTTGAATTTATAATCTTTCTCAAAATTCAAATTGTTTTTGTAGTTGTTTTGATGGCTAAGGTCAGCTAACAATAGGGAACATACAGTAAAGTGATAATTTTTAAACGAATGCATAATAAATTATTGATAATTTCCTTACATTTGATTACTGTCCATCTATCTTACATCAGAAATTTCTATGAAATTTCAAAAGCCATCCAAATTTTAAAGGCGTTAGACTGATAATAAATTGATACTTAGAGCTGAATGTAATTCCAAAGGTTTTGATAAATTAGAATTTCTTTCTATATTCTTCATAACAATCTTGTTCATGAACACAAGTTTTTCCAAACAGATTTTCTTATCTCAAAAGCAAAAAAATTAAAATGATTTATTTTTGCTTGCACCCATATCAAAACTTCCGTTTTTCCTTAGCATAAAATTCTAAATGATTTTTCAATCCCTCACTTAATTACCCTTTTCAATAAATCATCGGCAACTAAATAAAACCATCGCTAAGTGTTGTAATAAATTAAATAGCAATTGTATCCACTAAATAGTAACAATGTTCCATAAAAGAGAAAAATTTATGAAACAGCTCTCAGAGAGTTTTCCTTTAATCTTTCATCACAACAGCTAATGCTTAATTAATGCAAGTTAATGAATGTCTTTAATGTATCTTGCCGCCTCATTAACAGAGCGTGAACTCGATTTTTCCAACGTCTGGGGAAAAAAATTTTCCTCGCCTAAAAAATATTTTACTGAAAAGTCAAAAACATTCGTCCTGCCATGACATGAAAAGAATCCTTATCTAGAAAACTGGAGGAGGGGTCGCGGGAGCTAGAAAGTCTTCTAACTCTTAATCAGATTAAAACAACAGTTCAATGCACAAAGGGGAGCTCAGGAGGGGAAAAAAAAAAGACTTTCCTTTCCTAAAGAAATATTTCAAAATTCATAAATTCCATTAGTGGCAGAGTAACTGAGCTCCTTTTAGGGCCTAATTTTTTTTTTGCGTTCTTTTGTTCCGCTGGCTCCCTTGACAAATGAAGGTTCCGGGCAAAAGTGATAAATGAGTCACTAATTTTCGCATCAAAGCTACGACAAGGTTGTTTTTACGTCAACAGCGCAGAGTCGCCGAAAAAGACGCCAAATGACCGGTTGCGAATGACTTCTGGGGTGATTTGATTGATTTATTATCGGAGAATTTTTATTTTAAAGGTGATCTTTTAACAGGATGAAGGGTGAAAAATAAAACATAGCGTGAATTTTAATCGATTAAAAAGTTGGCCGAGAGAGATAGAGGGGAGCTTTGTAAATCGCGGTGGGGAATACATTTCGAAATAAACTTTTAACGGCCATAATAACGGGAGATCATTACGTACACACGAGCATGATCTATCTTCTGTGAAAAACAATCTGTTACGTAATTACTACTTAGTAATAGTAACCCAAATGTTGCCATAACGAAAGATCAATTAGAAACACATAAGAGTAAAATAACATACGCAAAATGCTATGGCAATATATATATATATATATATATATATATATATATATATATATATATATATATATATAAATTGTACTCATAATAGCGAATGAAATATTTTTATTCTGTTATCTTATTCTTTTTAGAAACTTCGTGAACCAAAGAAAATTGTTTGTGTTTAAAACACAGTGTAGCACATTTTATTCCCGAATAATTCAAATTAAAAATATTATTTATACATCTTTCAAAGAACGAAAAATATAAAAGAGTAAAAAAATTCTTTCTTTATTACGTAGTACAATTTAAAAAAATCTTAAATCAAAGTGGACAATCTTTGGAAAAGTTTTCTCCATTGGTAAACAATGACCTGAACAAACCCAGTATGGCTACTACCGATCAAGCATCCTTAACCACACTTCCTTGGTTGCGTTACTCTCGGGTATTTCCTTGATTTGTAGTAACTTTAAAAGGCTATAATTTACACAAGGGGAAATCTCTCATAAGTATAAGCATGACCTATCTCCAGGGGGAAAAAATGCGATTACATTATAACTACTTAACAATGCAATCTGTACTATTTCCCTGCTATGCAGTAACTTTAAATGGCTATAATTTGCACAATGGAAAATCTCACATATATATATATAACTAACCATGACCTATGATCTGGAAAAACCAGAGGAGGTATAATAGAAGACAAACCTATTTCATTTATGCATATTTCGTCCTCAGATGCGTCAGTAATATATTCAACAGTAGATATTTTTCATCGGGGAATGTAATCTACTTGGCACTAATTCCTAATTAGTGTGCTCAAAATGAGAACAACAGAGTTGAGAAATGTTTCTTCTCTTTTGCTTTTATTTTAGTTTAATTCTCTTTTTTTAATTATATATATATATATATATATATATATATATATATATATATAATTTATTTATTTATTTATATATTTGTATAAAGTTTAAAAATAAAATAAAGTTGTTTAAACGAATGAAAATAATTTCAGTAATTAAATAAACCGCAGGATAATTAAAAACATGATGTTTAAAACAGTGATTAGAAAATTTTGCAGTTAAATTATAAACGCTTTTAATTACTTACAGAAAAAAAAATAGATGAAGTGTCCTTGTTTAAAATGCCCGGAACCGATGGCGTAATGTGCGATGCACGTTATGAGATATTTCTCAATTTTAAATACAGAATCCAAAGATCTCCATGAAAAAAAATTTTAGGTTAGTTTATATGATAAACTAAATTATTTGGGGAACGAAATATTGTGTGTATTGCATTATCACAGAGATTAGGATTTACAACTGCATGCACAACAAATGAAGATAATGTGTAATTGTCTGGCGTTACTCTTAATCGGATTCTTAATTTCTATGTTCTTAAGGGGGCAGTACACTTTTCACTTTCGAAAATTGTTAGAAAATTGACTAAGATTTCATTATTTTTAACAAATTAACCAATGAAACAAATTGAACGAAAATTTCTGGATTTTTAGAGGAAACATAATTGTTGCAACAAGAATATCAGATTTCATGTAAATTATTTTAATTAATTAGGAAAATTAATTAAGTATTATGTTTTTTCCTATTTACATAATTACCATTTGTCACTGCTATGATAACTGGTGTTAATTTTGATTTATTAAAATGACACACACTTTAACTTAAAGAAAACATTTAGCTTAACATATTGAACTAAAATATTTTAATTGTCTTTGTTTTTCATATTTATAATCCACCATTAACCAATGACACAAATTGAATAACAATTTCTGGTTTGTTAGATGAAACATAATTGTTGCAACAAGAATATCAGATTTGATGTAAATTATTTTAATTAATTAGGAAAGCTAATTAAGTAACATGTTTTTTCCTATTTTCATAATTACCATTTGTCACTGTGATGATAACTGACGTTAATTTTGATTTATTAAAATGCAACACACTTAAAGAAAACATTGAGCTTAACATAAGGAACTAAAATATTTTAATTGCCTTTGTTTTTCATATTTATAATTATTAATTAGTTAAAAAAATTTCTTACAAAATTTCCTCATAAAAACTTTTGTAAAATTTTAATTACCTAATAAAATTCTATGTTTTTGGTCCGTTTTTTATAGAAGGTTACGAATGATGTGTGTAGAAAATTTTAAGCCTTTATCTTGAATGGTTTTTGAGCTATAATGGCGCAAACTCAGAAACTCATATTTTGAGATAAATGCATTTTAAGTTGAAATTTTCTATAAAAATCAATGGTTGAAAGGTCACAATTATCTTCATTTCTCATGATGTGATAGTCGTATCACAAAAAGAGTAGTACCAAATTGTTCACAAAAAATCTGGGTTCTCTGTTATCATATATATATATATATATATATATATATATATATATATATATATATATATATATATATATATATATATATATATATATATATATATATATAATATATATATATATATATATATATATATATATATATATATATAAACATATATAATAACATAATAATATATATATATAAACATATATATATAAACATATATATATATATGTGTATATATATATATATATATATATATATATATATATATATATATATATATATATATATATATATATACACACACACACACACACACATATATATATATATATGTTTATATATATATATATATATATATATATATATATATATATATATATATATATATATATATATATATATATATATACATACACTATATAGCCCCCTTAATAACCGTTCTTCCATAGGGGTATGATATTTCCCGTTCTAAAGAGAGAATCATAAAAATGGACCCTGTAAGCTCAAGGTTAACATTAAATACAAAAAATTTATTTTTAAACCATTTTAAAGGTCCCATTAACATCCTTTTTCTGACGTTAAAACATTTTCGGGTATTTAATGGCAAAAGTTGTCCATACATTGAAATCATAAGTGGTTGTAGTACATTTAAAAATATTATTCCTCTTTCAACAACAGTTTATTTTAAGATATTTTTTTTAACAGTTCATTTAAACAATCATATAGTTTATATGTTAAACGATAAGAATTCGGAAAGGAGTTATATAAACTTGGATTCAAATTTAAAAACGAAAAAAGACAATTATTGACATTTTTTTTTTGTATTTCATGCATTAATACTATTGTGAGAAGAGTTTTTTTTATTCTTATAAGGCTAAGATATTAAATGTTTTTCAAACCACTTAATAATATTTTCATCGTGAGTCATTTTTTCCCCCATGTTCTCTTTCAATGAATCTCAAGCAGAAGTTGTGATTTTTCCCTTTCGGCAGTTATAGTTTTTCCTTTTAGATATTTACTTTTATTTGTTTGGGATGCGTACGGCAAATTTCTGTATGATGCACCATAAGCAATTATATCTAATTTTAGATTACTGTATTTGCGTCCCCGTACATTTCCGAACCTTTTCTCTCTTTCCCCACTCCCCTACGCAAGGTCAAGGGAACTTTGCATTTGCAAATCAACCCCCAAACTTCAACCTCATTGGTTGGCCCGAAGCGTTCTATTTTTACCCCAACATCCCTCGATTAGTGAGCGGTATGGGGGAGGGATATTCACCCAGGATGTGGAAATGAGACCGATTTCTTTGAAGGGCCGGCAGGGGTTAATGTTTGTGGCAAGCTTCCCCATTACCCCACTCGGAAAAACGCAGGGGTTCTAAACTCCACCTATTTAGGGGTTGCCATTTTCAGTGGTGAATATAGAGATCCTATTAATTTATATGAATGGTGTGTTTCTGAAAGGTAAATCAATTACGTCGTTAATCTTATCAACAGCAGCTTATTAAATTTACAAAATTTCCTACGGGAGTGTTATCATATCTGAAGGTTTTAGGAGTTTCTGCTGAAGCAAAGGAACAAAAAATATTTACAATACATGTAAAAAAATTGCGTTGTAAAACTACTTTTGCAATATTATAATAACGTTTTTACAGCATAAATTTTTAACAAAAAATGTTTCATTGATAATCTTAAGAGTTTTCAATTTCTACCATACTTCATCCCAACACTTGTGATTCTTTAAAACAGGATGAGGTATGTTTCAAAATACAGTAAAATCTCGTTTATCCGGCCTTCGTTGATCTGGATCTCTGGATAATCCGGATCAGACTTGTAAACATTATTTCTTTTTAATATACACATTAAGTAGAAAATAGTTTTTAATTATGATAGCAAGAACGTAACTACAAGTACGCCAAATATTCGCATTTTAGTTTGATTCAATGTATACAGAGGCTGTTCGCACATTTTTTAGACGATTTTGGTAAGCGGTAATAAAAAAGCGTTTGCTGCAAAAGAAATAATTGCAATTATACTATATTTTAAAAGTCAAAATTATCGTCTGCGGCTTGAAAGTTTTGTTTTTATTCAAAATGGCGTTTTTAACAAAGCAGTGGTTCGAAGGTTACATTTATGCTCTTTCCGAAGAGAAATATGCAGACTCCGTTATCCAAAAACGATGTAAGAGTCATGGTTTTGTGATATCTAAAGCGTCGATAGGTAATATCGTCAACAAGAAAGGAAAAAACGTCAAATTGGAGCCTCAAGTGGGACAAAAATTCCAAACAAGTATCCAAGGAAAAAACGGACATCTTCGACTATTGCAAAGGTACGTTGTTTAATGTTAAAAGAAAATCCCCCTAGTCAAAGGACAGTTGCAAAATCATTAAAATGCTCGGTGTCCACTGTACTGCAGAATTCTATATGAGAAACACTTATAGAAAGAAAAATGGAAAACAATTGTCACAATAGATGAATCATGGGTGTATTTAAATGATTGCAACAAAGAAAGAGCCATTTGTTATCATAAAAGGGGAGAAAAAAATTTAAGTACATGGTTCAAAGAATCGAAAGAAAGTTTTTCTAAGGGATTCATGATTGTTGCTGGTTTTTCTTATAATGGCAAGTTAAAAATAAAGAGAGTGGAAAGAAATGTCAAGATTAACTCCAAATACTATCAGGAACATATTTTATTGCCAATTTTTCTGAATGAAATACCACCGCTTTACCCACAGTGCCATCAATCTGTGAGACTCCATCAGGACAAAGCTAGCAGTCACACATCAAAATCCACTATAAATTTCTTAAAAGAAATGGAACAAAAAACTGGTATCAAGGCCATACCCTTCACTGATATCCCTACTAAATCTCCCGATGTATCACCTATGGATTTTTGTGCTTTCAGACTTTTAAAATCTGCATTATCCAAACGTCGTCCCAAAACCCTTACAGGACTCTGGAAAGCTGTTCAGGAGGAATGGGATAGAATACCTCTTCTGACACTTCAAAAGGCATTATTTTCCTGGAAATTGCGGTGTCGAAAGATAGTTCAGAATAAGGGATGTCAAATAGAACATTTAAAACACAAGAATTTTATGTAATTTAGTTTTGTGAATACAATATACATCGTCTAAAAAATGTGTGAACAGCCTCTGTAGTTCCTGCATATAATTTACAATAAATTATGGTAATAAAATGTTTTTTGTTGAGTTTAAGAAAGCTTTACTAGCCTTACCAATTCTCTGATAAGAAATGATGTGAAAAGTTTTTTCATGTTCTTTAATGTCTTGTAAACAATACTATGCAATTTTGTTACAAAACATAGTTTTTTATCGTAATAAACGGCAAGTCTGATTAGTTAAGGAATTTTTTTTGCTTATTGCCCATATTACCCGGATTATCCCGATTGCCTATGGTCCCATTTAGTCCGGATAAATGAGGTTTTACTCTTCTGAAAACTAATTAAATAATTTACCATTCCTGCACATGATAAATAATTTTAAATAAGCGGGGTTGAAGTTTTACTTAGATATATACTATTTTAAGTTACATTTAGTGAGATAATATATCATTGTTGCAGTTATTATCGGGTTAGAAATACAGCTAAAAGATAATTTTCGAAAATATAAAAAGAAAAACTAATGCGAATTTCACATTAATCAAATGTACAACATAAACAAACGGTTCTTTGTTCTTCTCCAAAAACAATCGAATTTATACTTGGAAAGGGAACATTTGATAAAAACATTTGAGTTCAACATTGATGCTATACTTTTTCTGGAGCAATATAAGCAAATTTTGTCTCGCAATGAATGAATGATCACGTATGTTTGTACTGCAATTCGATATAGTTTTATAGGGAACTGTGTAACTATTATTTACAGGTTTTGTTCACGAATAATGAGCATGAAAGAACGCTATACAGGGAAAAATGAGTAAAATTATTATCAGATTTAGATAAACCTTTTCAGGAATAGAAGAGTAAATAATTTAATTTCGACTGAGCTTAAGTTATAGAAAAAGTTAAAGCACATTAGAAAAATTACCGTTGATATAAAAAAAAAATTTGCAGTCTATGTTGTTTAAATAACTCTCTGGTTTAAATAATAATGCATGGATGATATATATATCATGCAAAAAGGCAGAGGGAAAGATTAAAAACAATTTTAATTAAAATTTCTGTTACCAATTAATGCTTTTCATTTTATGTATCTTACTTATCTCATCCAATACTTTGAAAAGATATGTAAAACGGAGAATTCGGTTTGTCAGACCAGAAGTTTTACTGTTTAGTCTGACTTTCTAAATTATTGCTACAATTTAAATAACAGCTTTTCTAATATACCTCAATTTTAATGATGGATACTCATGATGATCTGGTGTAACAGAACTTGCTCCCGAAAAGTGTGAAAAAATATTCGAAGATGAAAACAATCTGAATAGAATTATTTTCTTAGTGGTCGGTATTGTAATGACTTGACGGTCCCTACGGGTAAATTCCAAGGGACACACGTCTTTGTCATCTAAGCTGTTCTATCAGTGCCGAAAGGTGACCTTCCGTTTAGTTACACAAAGCCGTGTCGTAGTGACTATTCGATATACTTCAAGATAGGAACCTCTTTTGAAACGATTCCCTAGTTGACAATGGAGTCCAGATGAAAGGCTGGTGTCGGCTGGTCAGACGCTTGGAAGCACGGAGCGGCAAGCGGTAAATGAAAGGACCCCCCCACGAAGAAGGAGCGGGTATATATTTCGCCACCTTGATGTAAATTGGGGCAGTTGACGTTTTTTTGCAGGTGTGGACAACCCTCGTCGACGGACGCGTGCCAGAGATCGTGAGCCTGCCGTTTTCCATAATGATATCCTGAACCCGCGAATTATTCTTAGATAATGTTTATTTTGTAATTTTTGTATAAAGCCTATATTTAATCTAGAATGCCAATAAAGCATTTTGTAAATATTAAAGGCTGTCAGTCTTGGTTTTAGGCGAAGTCCTTACAGTATTTATCAAAGAGTAGGAATTAAAATTTACAGATTTCAAACAAGCGGAATATCCTTCCACCATTAACTGAAAAATCATGCTTGAAATGATTTATTTTTTTCTTTCATGAACTTCAGTATCGAAAACAGTTACAATTACAACGATTCAGACAAATCGATATCCCGAGGAAACAAAAGAGGACCAATATACTAGTATAAAACTTAAAAAGTAAAATATTTTACTTTATTGACCCATAGTATACTATCGATACTAGAAAATATAAGGTTATGATGAAGAATACTGAACTTTATCATCACCTACAATATTAATAGACACTCAACGTGTGTCCTGACGTGACACATGTGTGCAAGTTCACTTATTTATATAAAATGCCGGAAACATTTGATCCTATATAACTGGATCACTCGGCATTAGGCTCAGCACTGTAAAAGAGTCAAGATGATAAACAAATCTTATTTACTCCTGAATTGTCTTCAGGAACCACTACATGAGTAACTCAAACAAAAGACCAATGTTCCTGGAGCGATGATGCAAGTCATATCTCTACTGCTATGCACTGTGTTTCTTAAAATAAAAAAAAGATTAAAATTAAAACACATTGTCTGTTATGCTGATCCCCCGTGTGTGTGTATATATATATATATATATATATATATATATATATACAGTCGAACCCCGTTATAGCGAACCCGGTATAAAACGAACTCATGGCTATAACGAACGAAAATTTTGGTCCCGCCGTTTTCCTATTGTACGTAATTTAATTACTATTGTGTCAGTTTAATGTAATCAATTTTAGTCGATTTAATTCATTAATGATAATTTTTAATAGATTTTATCGTTTTTTAATACATCATTATTGAATACACATTACAACTAACGAGTTATACTTTTTGTCAACTCTAGCGTTTTTCTTAAAGGTTCGGATATAGCGAATCACCGGATAAAGCGAACAAAACCTTTAGTCCCTTGAAGTCCATTATAACGGGGCTCGACTGTATATATATATATTGTAAGGACTTCGCCTAAAACTAAGACTGACAGCCTTTAATATTTACAAAATGCTTTATTTGCATCCCGATTAAATATAGGCTTTATACAATAATTACAAAAAAATAAGCACTATCTGAGGCTATTCGCGGGGTTCAGGATACCATGATGGAACATTGCAGGCTCTCCTTCTCTGGCACACGTCCGACGATGGAGGTTGTTCACACCTGTAAAAAAAAAAGGGTCATCTGCCCCCATTTACATCAAGGTGGCGAATATATATCCTCGCCCCTCTTTGGGTGGTTCCTTTTAAGTTACCGCTTGCCGCTTTGTTCCTTCAAGCGTCTGACCAGCCGACACTAGCCTTTCATCTGGACTCCATTGTCAACTAGGGAACCGTTTCAAAAGAGGTTCCTTTCTTGAAGTGTATCGAAGAGTCACTACGACACGGCTTTGTGTAACTAAACGGAAGGTCACCTTTCGGCACTGATAAAACACCTTAGATGACAAAGACGGGTGTCCCTTGGAATTTACCCGTAGGGACCGTCAAGTCATTACAGTCTATAATTCTTCCCCTCCCTAGATGTTTTTCTGCAGAAATTTTCACCTGCAAAAAACAGAACAAAAACATGGTCCTTCTCAGGACAATTTCAATTATAAAACTTTTCCCGAAGGCAAATGCACACCCAATTGACATTACGAGTAGACCGTTAATTTTGATCAAACTCTGGCTTTACCTTCATGAAAGAAAATTTTTAACTGTACTTCAAAGTATCATTTTAAAAGCACATCAAAAGGAATTTATAATTAAAATTTACGCACTTTAAAATCTCTAATAAGAGAACATGCCGTAGCAAAGAAATTATAAAAATTACACAATAATATAACAAGTCATGGCAAAAATTTTAAATAAAATCGTATACTAATACATGTCATATCAAAAAACTTTAAATTCATAGAACACTAGTACATACACATGACACTACAAAAAAAACATTATAACTAGTAAATCACTCAACTGGGATCCCATAATTTACCTTAATTGTGATCACATGACACAAATAAATTCTCAAATTGATATTAAACACAGTTATAATGAAACAACTTTACACAAATAAAATTAAACACAAATCCAAAATGGATACCTAAACTTCATACAGAACATATCATCACGGTTACTAATACACATGAAAATTTTAAATTTCTTACTTATCTTTTAATACATTTAACACTTATCGTCATAAAACAATTTAATACTCGGCTTTCCGTAACTTCTGGATCAGGGAACTTAATTCGTTCACGATTACCTGTGATCCAATCTTTTCCATTTAAGGGGACAGTCATCAGTGACCTAAATTTAAATATTTATTTTATCCTACTATAGGATTCACAATCGATTTAGGGTCTAATTTTTCAGTACTGACTGACATAAAATTATAACAAAATAGCTCATTGGCTCATTCCTTATCAAAAAAACTCACAAACTTCACATTCCTGTTAATCACTTTGTTTCTTTGACAACACTTACATTTATCTGTTGTCGTAACAACTTTTCAGACAAAACTTATCGATTTCACAATAAATCATTCAATTGCGGTATTCAAACACCGTACGGAGTGCATTTTGACTCCAATTACTACCTTCTTAGGTATACACAAAACATACACATTTGCATTTAAAAGTTAGCCATCACCTTTCTGAGGCATTCTACTGGCTTATGCAACAAACAAAACAGAACATAAAATGTTACAATTGAACATTAATTAAAACCTATCTGAGGCATTCCAACACGGCATACATAAAACCGTCATATGGCGTTTGCCACTACAAAACCGTTATATTATGATAACGTCAAAGGAATTTCACCTGAATTTTCCTTTAAAGCAAAACTCAACTTCTATGGTCGAGTCGCTCAAATTTACAAACAATTACATGTTACACTTCATAAAAAAAACATTACTCAAACGAATACACATTAATTTCTGGTCACATTTTTACAC
Organism: Dolomedes plantarius; assembly: GCA_907164885.2. Classification (NCBI taxonomy): domain Eukaryota; kingdom Metazoa; phylum Arthropoda; class Arachnida; order Araneae; family Dolomedidae; genus Dolomedes; species Dolomedes plantarius. The sequence goes on along the minus strand of OU015500.1, from coordinate 23,257,726 downwards.
TGAAACTACAATTAATCAACATACTTATAATATACATTTAAACTTTTACGACTAAACTTCGGCTTAGCCTGGTGTTCGGCGGGAATTAACAGTGTTAAGACGTTTCTTATTATTCTTAACATTAGGGCATTTCCCATTTTGACATTTGTCACAAGCCGACACGTAATCATTTATATCTAAGTGACAATATGGCCAGTAAAAATACTGAGTTAATGAGTCTTTCATCTTAGCAACGCCTAAATGAACATTAGTTTGTTCGTGGCAGAGTCTTTTTAATTTCTCTCGATACTTTCGAGGCACAATAAGCAGTTTTCTAGTGGTTCCATCGTTATTTTTTTTCTGGTAAAATAACATCTCGTTTACCACCACGTACTTATTTTCTTCGGGCGTCTTCTTTTTCGCTCTATCAAAAATTACTTTTAATTCTTCGTCCTCACTTTGTGCAACTCTAAATTCTTCGGGTGAAGTCTTTAATAAGTCGGGAGTAATTATTTGTTTCTCCTGGAGAGGCAAGATAGTCGCGCTCTCTTCCGAAGTGATTTCTTCTACCGCTTCTGATCCGGGAATCACTTGCGCTATTCTCGTTATTTCATCTCCCGTGTCTCGTCTTTCTCTATCAAATTTTAGTTTTTCGGCCCGAGTTTGCACAGTACTTTTCACCGGAACTTCAACATTCCTGTTGATCTTCTCAAGCAAGGCTGCCGTTTTATTTCCTAACAAATAGTGTTTCTGCTCGAATTCCGTATTGCTGACAGCTGCTCTAGTTCTGGCGTGGCCCCATTCACATTTTAAATCGACCTCTGCTATAGGTAAGCAAACGGATGAATCTAACACAGGTGCACTGACATAAACGTGCTCTCCTGTGTACATATGGGGTTGTACCAAATTTTTAGAAATCAGATCAATGCTCGCTCCTGTGTCTCTCAGAATAGACGTAGATTTTCCATTAACGACTCCCTGACTGATATATGGAGTCATCACGCCACTCGAGTCTCCTCCACTAGTTTCTGTTGCCGCGATAATTTCCGTCTCTTTAAGTTTAGGACACTGTGGTCGCAGATGGTCATAAGAACCACACTCGTAGCAACGGAGCTGTTTTCTTTTCTCAAAAATTCTTTCCTTGTTTTGTCCACTAGAAGCTTCTTTTTCCACATCTTTTTTTTCTTTCTTCTCTTCCTTAAATTTATGATTATTTTTAAATGGCTTATTAATTTTATCTGTGGACTTCTGATCCTTTGGGAATTCTCTTGTTCGGAAACTGTCTTGCAAGCTTTCATACTTATCTATTTTTTCCGCTAATTCTAAAGGAGTATTAATCTGCATCCACTGCTCCAAAAAATGATCTTTTATATCGGCAGGTACCCGTCACTTCATCTGTTCCGTTATGTGTAGGTCTCTCAGTTTCTTAAATGTAGTGATTTCTAAATCTGCTATCCATTCATCATAATAGCCACTAAGCTCATGGGCATAATTCCTCCATGACTTGTCTGCGAGTTTAGGATGGCGATAAAACAGTTGTTTTAATTTTTCTGTATTCATCCTAAATCTCTGGAGAATCATCTCTTTTACGTAGTCATAATCTTTTGCCTGTTCTGGCGATTCTCTGGCCATCATGTTGGAAATTTCTGGGGTTAGTACCCCTAACAAATATGGCACCCAATCTTGTTTAGGGACTCCCGCCATCTCTGCTCTTCTCTCAAAATTAATTAGATACAGGCCCATTTCGTCCCGTTTCTCGTCAAATTTCTGCATGGTTTTAAGGAGCTGAATGTTCTGAGTTGCGTCTGCATCTCTGTCCCTCCCATTTCGGGCTCTATTGTCTCCATTAATTCCTAACTCCAGTCTCCTTATTTCGAGAGTAAGTTGGTCTTGACGAATTTTGTCTTCTCTTTCTCTCTCTCTCTCTTCTCGTTTCGCTTCTCTTTCTCTCTCTCTCTCTTCTCGTTTCGCTTCTTCTTGGCGAAGTCTCTCTTCTCGTTTCGCTTCTTCTTGGCGAAGTCTCTCTTCACGTTCCTTTCTATCTTCAATAATACGCTCTAGTGCGAGTCTAGCGTCTTCTTCGACGTAATTTTCGTTTTCTGTAATGATCTTCTTAATTTCGAAAATCTTAAGCGTATCGTCAGCTAGTCCTCCTAACTCTTCTAAAAGTTCTAAAAGGTCCCCTTTCTTACCCTTATTTAAAAAGGACATTTTTCTAACTTTAGGGTAACTAACTGTATGATAACCAATAAAGTTTTCCTCAGCTACTAGCAATACCTTCCTACGGTATGTGTCCTAACCGGAACTAACAAGTTCAAAACTGATCAATTTTAGACCGAACTATAATTTTAGCCCTTATGAACACCAAACTAGCACCGCACAATATAAACATTCACAATTTACTCAATACCTATCAAATCAAAATACCGAACTCTTACACAGAATACACATAAACAGAATTCTCAAATTAATCAATGCTCTATATAGATTTCTCACACAGTAATACACAAATACTAAATTATCACTGTTAATATCAAAGCATAAGAAACTTAAATATATCTGTTACTATTAAAAGAAAAAAAATACTAAATAAACACTGCAAAAAAAAATTCACTTTCTTTAAAAATAGAGAAAAACATACAGTATTTGCAATTAACAAAACACAGAAATTGGCTAAACTTATTGCAATTCCTAACAAACAAAAATTGGTTCTTTACTTGAACACTAACTGGTTACTCATTCATATACCATAAAAACACACAGAAATTGGTTTTACTTATCACAATTCCTAAAACAATAGTTCCTACTTAGAACTTCAAATGGTTAACTCATACACCATTAAAACACAGAAATTGATTTAAATCATCCAAATTTCTAATATAAAATATCAGTTCTTAATACGAACTCTAAATGGCTATTTATACATATACCATCTAAAAACACAGAAATTGATTTAATTCATCAAAATTTCTAAAATATCAGTTCTTAATACGAACACCAAATGGTTAACTTGTACATATACCATTTAAAAAACCCACAGAAATTGATTTAATTCATCAAAATTTCTAAAATAAAATATCAGTTCTTAATACGAACTCTAAATGGCTAACTTGTACATATACCATTTAAAAAAACACAGAAATTGATTTAATTCATCAAAATTTCTAAAATATTAGTTCTTAATGCGAACTCTAAATGGCTACTTATAAATATACCATTTAAAAAAACAATAAAATAATTTTTACTTATTGCATTTATACAAAACCATTATTTAGTTTTTAAATCAAAGCCAGAATCTGATAAAAAGAATCGGCCTACCTGTAATCCTTTCGTTCATCACTGATATCCTATCCCACTTCTGACACCAGTTAATAACAGTCTGTAAGGACTTCGCCTAAAACTAAGACTGACAGCCTTTAATATTTACAAAATGCTTTATTTGCATCCCGATTAAATATAGGCTTTATACAATAATTACAAAAAAATAAGCACTATCTGAGGCTATTCGCGGGGTTCAGGATACCATGATGGAACATTGCAGGCTCTCCTTCTCTGGCACACGTCCGACGATGGAGGTTGTTCACACCTGTAAAAAAAAAAGGGTCATCTGCCCCCATTTACATCAAGGTGGCGAATATATATCCTCGCCCCTCTTTGGGTGGTTCCTTTTAAGTTACCGCTTGCCGCTTTGTTCCTTCAAGCGTCTGACCAGCCGACACTAGCCTTTCATCTGGACTCCATTGTCAACTAGGGAACCGTTTCAAAAGAGGTTCCTTTCTTGAAGTGTATCGAAGAGTCACTACGACACGGCTTTGTGTAACTAAACGGAAGGTCACCTTTCGGCACTGATAAAACACCTTAGATGACAAAGACGGGTGTCCCTTGGAATTTACCCGTAGGGACCGTCAAGTCATTACAGTCTATATATATATATATATATATATATATATATATATATATATATATATATATATATATATATATACACACAACCTCTAATAAAAGATTAACATTGAAAAGAACAACTAGGGATTTCTTAAGCAGTCGGAAATTTTTCTAAATCGTGTAGAAATATCATGATTGTGCTTTACCCTAACATTTTCAGTTTGCTTTAACATATACAAGATACGAATCAAAAGCATATTTTAGGTGCACGTATAAAAGATATATGTGTATGTATGACTGGAACTATCGAATAAATGATTTATGACCCTTTCCATTTTGTTAGATAAGAGGTTGGAAATAGAGAAGCGAAAATGAAAGAAATGAAGAAATGTGAAGGAAATGTCAGAAATAGAGTTCTTGAGATGCTGGAAGAATATTAGAGTGAGGGTGGATATAAATATATTTTTATTAGTCGACATTCAGGCGTCTTTAACGTAAAACTGAAAGTGATAGTGTTATAAGAAGAGAAAATTTATTTATCTCCATTCCAGTGTAAATATGTGACACTCAAGAGGGATTATATAACTTCATTTAATAAAAGAAAATATACTGTCATTATGCTAACTACATTCTTGTGTCAATTAGCATAATTATTTATGTATGATGGATGTAAACATAAACATAATTTTTATGTTAATTACTTTACATTTGAAAAAGAAAACCACAAAATCTTAACCTTAAGTTCAATATAAGGGAAAAATCACTACAATGAAAGCAAATCTTGACTTCCAATAAACTTCTAAATGCATCCATCAACTTCCGTTAATAAAATGACTCTCTAAAATTCTCTCAGAAAAAAATATTTTCATTCACATTTTGATGTTTTTATAAGTTACCAATGTTTTCGCAATAAGAAGACTTTTTCTAATGATTTACTTCTTATAGTGTCTTTTTCTTATTCTTTAAAGTTTGCAGTCGTAGATGCTTTCACACTTTTAGATATTTTATTATGCTATGAATATAAGATAACGAATTTCTCTTATCCTGTTTCCCGTTCGACATAAGATATAATAAATGTATAACAGTTAGTAATACATGAATGCTATACGCGACGAAAGAATTAGCAATGTATTTCGAATTAGAAAGCGCGATGATTTTAATCTAGGGTTATCAAAGACAAATATTTCATGATCAAATGATCCAGAAGTCAGCTGTTTAACTCTGGATAATAGTAAACATATGCGTGTGCATTAAATGTAAATATTAGGTAACTCGTTAGTAGCTGTTATGTCTAATAATCTTGATGATGAAAAAAGAAATTGCATTTGCCCATATATCGTCATTAGTAGCCACTACATTAGTAAATGACACAGTATCACCCGATGTATTTTAAGAGATGTCAAATTACTTACATCCATGCGCCTAGAATGCTGTGGAAGAGATAAAGTAAATAAAAAGGATCCCATAAAAGCCATTTTGTTTAGACTATTCAAAATCTTAAAGAAAAAGCAAACTGTAGTGCCGAGAGAAAAAGATTAATATTTGATAGAAATCAAGGGAAAATCGAGACGTATTTCAAGGTGTATTAACTTAACCTTGAATTCATTTGTTGGGCGTTGTTGTTGTTGCTTATGCCACTTGACTCACAGCAACATCAGATTAAGTCCCGAAGGCTATGGTTGATGAAGGTACGGCTCCTGTTTTGACAAGTGTTGGAGTCCTACTTGGCTAAAGGACCAGTCCCGTAATTTTGAACCGAGTCAAGTGACGAGATCAGAACACTTGACCCCGCACCTCCAGAGGTAATTTTGAGAACATGGAGGACATTTCAGCCACGACAGATTTTACGTGCACCAACCGCCATTAGTGTACACGGTAGTGGATTTTGTCAGCGACAAGCATCGAACCAGGGACGTTCAGATCACTAGCCCACTGCCCTTACCAACTGGGCCTAAAAATTAATTATGCAATCTAAAAATGTTTGCATAATTATTTTTTCTACATCAGACAGACTTAACCCTGATACGTCTTCTTGGTTCTCCATTTAATATAATTCCACGTAGACGACGGTATCAATGACTGATCAGCATCCCACTTCTTGGTCCTGATGAATATTAATCTGCTTAATAGATTTTTTTTTTTCGTTTTAGTGTATGAGATAGTGTGATTAGAAATATTTCTTTGTCTACTGTCTAGTTAACATATAATACCTTTTCTCTCCCACACATGAGCGCATGCCAAGAAGTTGCACGTATTATCTTCATGAAAGAATGAATGTTTTGCCCCGTATACTTTATTTTTGTCGTGATATGTGCTGTGCTTAGCTAAAAGGGTCAGTAACAGCTTTTTAAATTTACAATGGCACAGATAAAAGGCTGCTATAGTAATAGGTCTAATTCTTCCGGCCGCAGAGCATATGAAAGGTGATTGCCTCTAGCAATCGTATTTAATGAGCATATCACAAATGAAGAAGGTTTACACCTGTAAAGAATAGAACCTAAGAAGAATACCAATGCATACATACGAAGAACTATTTGAACAAAACGGGAAGTTCACATCTATGTGTAAATTGTTGCAAAGTTAGCATTCTTTAATTCTCCCATTCAGTTCTGATTTTTTAGTCTCCTACTATCCTTTCATTTATGGTTGTCAACAGAGACATCGGAAATTAGGAACTTTTTTTTTTCTTTTTCAAATGCAGAGGACTGGTCCCTTTAAACATTCGCCTAATATCACCGCGGTTTTGCTGACATCCTTATTATGGGGGCACAACACAGGTGAACCAGCATCGCTCCCTATGAAGGGACGACACAATCGGAGGCATTTTTCGTGGCGTGACGCCAGGATTCGATCCGACCACCCTCAGCACTGAAAACCAGCGCGCTGTACCAGAAGGCAGCCACAAGCCCGAAATTAGGAACTTTTTTCACATGTTTTTCAAATGTATCAAAGTCGTCTGTCTTAGCGGATACTTTTGTTATGTTTGATCTAGCCCACAGTTAAGTTGCATTAAAAAAAATAACGACATCAAGATCTATTAGGTATTTTTTCGCCTTTGCTAGTCGTACATAAGAAAAGATTCACGTACGCAGATCATAAATATGTAATGAAATGAATTCAATCTAAGTAAGTATCATATTGGTCAGCATTCACATAGATACAGGTTCTAGCGTCCGCTAACGGGTATTCCTGCTATATAACTCCTTAGAGATTAGGTTAACTCGACTCTTTCAGTTATTATTGTGTGTTAGAGCCCATCTAGGGTTATTCCCTCTACCGAGTCACCAGAATTGCATCTTCGTCTGAGAAAATCCCCTTATTAACGGGTAATCACTGTGTATAATAACGTCATAAGGGAAGTTAATTGTAATTAATATAAATCTATCACTCGAAAATTTACAGATGCGTGTAACCGAGAAACGCATAAATGACATTCTAATGCAGTATACATATTATGAATACTTACTCATATATTATATAATCAAGGATTGTTACTCTAAGTACTTGTGAAAAGCTACTAAAGCGATCCGAACATTTAGGGATTTTTGTATGACTTGAAGAAAGTGTAACCGAGAAATATATAAAGAGCGTTCCAATACTGTGTGAGCATATATATATATATACAGGGTGTCCATAATTAAAGTCCCACTTTCAAAAGGCTGCAAAAAAAAAAAAAGAACCACTGGTCAAAATGACTTCAAATTTGAACTGAATATACTGGAAGAAAGGGGAAACGATTTGGCATAATAAAAAAAGTTCCAAAATGTATCAATAGATGGCGCTGTAACATTTTGGAACTTTTTTTTTTTATTATGCCAAATCGTTTCCCCTTTTTCCAGTATATTCAGTTCAAATATGAAGTCATTCTGGCCAGTGGTTCTTTTTTTTGCAGCCTTTTGAAAGTGGGACTTTAATTATGGACACCCTGTATATATATATATATATATATATACAGTCGAACCCGGTTATAGCGATATATGATTATTATATAATAATATTATTATATAATGTTCAATATATTATTCAATATATTATTATATAATAAACTCACGGATATAACGAATGAAAATGTTGGTCCCGCCATTTTCCTGTTGTACGTAATTTAACTAGTATTGTGCCAGTTTAATGTAATCGATTTTCGTCGATTCAATTCATTAATGATCATTTTTAATATATTTTATCATTTTCTAATGCATCATTATTGAATACACATTGCAACAAATGAGATATACATTTTGTGAACACTAGCATTTTTCTTAATGGTTCGGATTCAGCGAACCATCGGATAAAGCGAATAAAACCTTTGGTCCCTTGAAGTTCGTTATAACGGGTTTCGACTATATATATATATATATATATATATATATATATATATATATATATATATATATATATATATGCGTGTGTGTGTGTGTGTGTGTGTGTATTTTACGCGCACGTGCTTATATATTTATAACATCAACGATTGTCTCTTCAATCTCTTCCCGTCATCTGTAAAAAGGACTCCAGCTTTTCCCATTTTTATTCCGCACTTTCTCTGGCCTCCCCCTTCCGCTTCATGTCCGAGAGAAAGAGGTGGTCATAAATCACTTGTTTGCTGGCCGCGTCATCATTATTTCTTCTTTCTGGAATCCCCACCCCTCTTTCTTTTCTTTTTTCTTTTTTTATTTTGGTCGATATCGTTCTCAGGCGATGACGACATTAAAAATATACATCGCGACAAACTGAAAGTCTAAAAACGCATTTGAGTAGTTTCAGAATAGTGACACAAAATTTACCTTTACGATAAAAGCTAAGATTAATAATAATAATAATAATAATAATAATAATTATATATATATATATATATATATATATATATATACGTACATGCGTTTTAAGTTTATGTAAGTGTCTTATCATCACATCCGAATAAATATTTAGGGCAATGACTTTGAAAATAGTAATATATGACACGACATACAGAAAAGACCTAAAATGCCATTGAACATTCTCAGAGATGAAAAACAGTTATTTTACTTAGGATCAATCATTGTATTTAATTTTATATTCTGAATTCTTTACGTCTATAAAAGTTAAGATCAATGATTGTATTTAATTTTTTATTCCTAATTCTTTACCTCTATAAAAGTTAGGATCAATCATTGTATTTAATTTCATATTTATAATTCTTTACCTCGATAAAGCGCCTTATAATCACGCCCAAAATAATGTTTAGGGCAGTGACATTGACTATCTATAAATATAAAACGCGTAGGTATACGGCACAAAAATCGACGATATTTCTAAACTCCGAATGGCAACGGCTGCAACTACCAGATGTAAACATTAGTGGCCGTCCGCAATTTGCAACCACGTGTCAACATCGATTTACGCACTGAAATCAGGAGTGCTCGAAAGCGATCTGTACGATAAAGTGAAAATTGGGAACAGTCTCAAGAAAGAAAGCGAAGAAGAAATAATTCATTAAGAGAGAGGCGTGAAAGAGAGAGCAAAAATGATCACGAGGTTAGGCTTAACCGTCGCCAGCTTAGCAACCGATAGCCAGTAATAGTTAATTTTTTACACTTTTTTTAGTACTTGCTGAATTTGTACTCCATTTTATAAGTGAAGAAATTTTCCGAACAATTTATTTTTTGATATGATTAAGTGTAGATATCTGAATTGTTAACAATAGTACATACAGAGAGTAGTGTAATCCCCGCTAAATTTTAGTAGTTGCTGAATTTTTACTCTATTTTTTAAGTGAAAAAATTTTTCCCCGACAATTTCTTATTTAATGTAATGATAAAGTGTAGAAATCTTAATTTTGAAAAATAGTACGTACAGAGAGGGATGTAATTTATAAAATCATTGGTGTTGGGTTTCTCAGTCTTATCTTTAACTCTGTTCTGAAGTAATGGAAATTTCCATTTTTCAATCACGATGCTTTAGAATCAGCCTTATAGAGAATAATCCTTAAAAACCTATATTTATGATGACAGGTAATGGTAACATTCCTTATATATGTTACTTTCAGTTGAGTTGTTTTGCAAAAGAAAATATAAAACTAAAAGAGGGCCATGCTGGTCGCGCAGCGGCTAGTCTATATATATATAAAACACGTAGGTATGCGGCACAAAAATCGACGATATTTCTACACTCAGAATGGCAATGGCTGAACTACCGGATGTAAACATTAGCGGCCGTCCGCAATTTAAAACCGCGTGTCTGCAGCGGCGACATTTGTTACAACCGCTGATGGTTTGACAAAATATGTCCAGACCTATCAAATTCAGTGCTTAGTCATGGACAGTTGTATGTAGGTTTATCTAGAGTCCGATATATTGATTCTGTCACTGTAGTATCTCCTACTTCTGAAATACTCAACTGTGTATACCAAGAAGTTTTATGAATATCATAGATGTAATACACACTATATTTTAGTACTTGCTGAATTTTTACTCCATTTTAAAAGTGAAGAAATTTGCCCAACAATTTATTATTTGATATGATTAAGTGAAAATATATGAATTGTGAACAATAGTACATACAGAGAGTGATATAATCTACACTATATTTTAGTACTTGCTGAATTTTTACTCCATTTTATAACTGAAGATATTTTCCCAACAGTTTATTATTTGATATGATTAAGTGAAGATATCTGAATTGTGAACAATAGTACATACAGAGAGGGATGTAATCCACACTATATTTTAGTACTTGCTGAATTTTTACTCCATTTTATAACTGAAGATATTTTCCCAACAGTTTATTATTTGATATGATCAAGTGATGATATCTGAATTGTGAACAATAGTATATACAGAGAGTGATGTAATCCACACTATATTTTAGTACTTGCTGAATTTCTACTCCATTTTTTAAGTGAAAAAAAATTCCCCAATATTTCTTACTTGTTGTAATGATAAAGTGTAGATATATTAATTTTGAAAAATTGTAAATGCAGAGAGGGATGTAATTTTAAAAATTATTGGTGTTGTGTTTCTCAGTATTATCTTTAACTGTGTTCTGAAGTAATTGAAATTCACATTTTTTAATCACGATGTTTTAGAATCAGCCTTATAGTGAATTTAGCAATGATTATAAATTTTTTGGCTGAGCTCCCACTACACCTTAACAACGTATATTTATGATGACAGGTAATGGTAACGTTCCTTACATATGTTACTTTCAGTTGAGTTGTTTTGCGAATAAAAATATAAAACTAAAAGCGACCATGCTGGTCGCACAGCGGATAGTAAGAATATATCACGAGACATACTGAAAATTCTTTTAGTGCTTTGAGCATTTTCAGAGATGTGAAACTCAGTTATCTATATATATAAAACAGTTCCGTAACTGACTCACTGACTGACTGACTGACTGACATACAACGCACAGACCAAACCGCTGGACCTAAAGAGCTGAAATTTTGTATGGCGATTCTTCTTATAGTGTAGGGGTGCACTAAAAAAGATTTTTGAAAAATTCTTCTTAGATTTTTTAAGGGGATGGTGGACTTTCAAATTACCAAAAATCGAGCAAAAATTGGAATTTTTTTTTGAGGGTGTAATAATATTTTAAAAGCATGTAAATATTGGAATGAAATGCATTTAAAATGTGTAGTGAAAAGAAAAATGAAAAATTGGTGGCTTTAGAGTAGTAAGTATTAAAGGTAGATAAAAAATTATCTTTTAAATGACTTTTTCTCAAAATAAGAAATTTCCAGATTTGAAAGTCTTTAAAATGCTCCTCGCGTCATAATTTTTGACGAAGTTTTATGAAATTTATAATAACGATTCCTGTAATACATCAATATAAAGTTATGTATCCATTTTAGGATTCGAGATCATTTAGGTTATAAAAGTTTAACTTTAGTGTAGAAAAGTACAAGCATAAAAATATTTTCTAAAAATTAACTATTCAACGAAAGTACAAAAAAATACATAACTTTGTTCAGAAAGTATTTATAAGCAATATAAATGCAAAATTAAGGGGAAAAGTTTAAAATTGAGTCGCAAGGAGCATTTTAAAGAAGGGTAATTAAATTTAAATTTTTTAATTATAAAATATTTTTAAAAAATATTTATAAAATTTTATAAGGTGTTTAATATTGTTATACTTTAATGAATATATATACAAAATTTCATATCTCTGTGGTAAAAATTTCAAAAATCGTTTTGAAAGGTCCACCATCCCCTTAAAATTAAATTTTTAAGCTGTTTTAGTAACTTTTTTTAAGTTTGCATTTAAAAAAATAATTTGAGGGTTATAAAATTTATATCACGAGAAAGATCATAAAAATTCCTTCAAAATGAGATCTTTTTTTAATCATTACCTCCCTTTTCTGATTTTTTGTGAATTTTTAAAAATTAATTTGTAGAATTTAATTTATTAAATGCTGATCACGTGATTTCTTTTTCAGGTACTTTAAATAAATTTATCGTCACGTGCATAAAAACTTAATAGACAGAAAAAAAAAAATTTTTCTTGCTAATGCGGCAGACGATTGGACATTATTTTATATATAAAAATATCCCTTACGATTTTTTTATAAATGTTTTTTTTTACATCAATTGTATACATTGATCGTCGTATTTATTATAAATATATAATATATATATTTTTTGGCATTAATTGCATACATTGACCGTTGTATTTAATTTGAATGTACATACAGTACATACAGAGTATGTACTGTAAACAGCGAAGTGTGGGTTTTCAGCTAGTTTTACTATAAAAGTTAGAATTGATCGTTGCCTTTAATTTCATATTCGCAATTTTTTCCGCAACACAATGCCTAGTAATCGTATCCGCAATAATTTAGAAAAGAGGAGCTTTTGCCAGCAGTGCAGTGTTTATTCATGAAGAATCATCTTCTAATAGAGATTTAAATAAATTATGAAGCATTTTTTAAATGTGTATGCGTATTTAGCAAAAATGTAGAAACTAGAATGATGCAGTCTCGTGAAACATAACAACTTTTATTTACAAACTGTGGCTATTATTAGGTGCCGAATCTTACTACCGAACATCACATATCAAAACAAACATTCGAACTACTCGTTACAGCGGCTGACTCCTACTTTTGAAGCCGTCAGAGGTTGCTTTCCGCGCCCTCTCCAGGCAACATGGAAAGAATATTTAACAGCGTATAGCCGATGACAAAAAGAAAATTTTCCGATTCCTCTGATCAACAGATTAAATGCGCTATATTCCATAAAATTCACGAACAATTTTAAGCGTATTGCTTTTAATATGCTAATGTAAGGCCATTCGGTACATCATGTTCCGTTTATTAACCCTTCCTCATCAATATAGAAATAAGATTGTTTAGAGGGGCGCGGTGGCCCAGTTGGCAAGGGCAGAGGGCCAGTGATCTGAACGTCACTGGTTCGATGCTTACCGCTGACAAATCCACCGCCGTGTACACTAACGATGGCTGGTGCACGAAAAATATGACGTGGCTGCAATATCCTCTAAGTTCTCAAATTAACTTCTGGGGGTGCGGGGTCAAGTGTTCCGGTCTCGTCACTTGACTCGGTTCAAAATTACGGGACCGGTCCTTTAGCCAAGTCAGACTCCGACCCTTGAGGTGCTATTTGAAACCAGTGCCGCATCACTCTGCCCAACAGTCTTAGGGACTTGAACTGATATATAATATCGGTCAAGGGGCATTAGAAACATCAACACAACAGATTGATTATTTTCAGATAATAGCACCAGATAAGTAAATATGGATTAAAACAACAGAATAGAGAATTCAAGTCTAATCTGAAGAGGACGGTACAGAAATATTCAAGTCTAGGCCGGGATTCAAATACAGGCCAACTCAGCGGCAGCTTGCGTATAGATTGCCACTATAGAACGTGGGCGACCGAATAAATTAGTCAAAATCAGACATGGATTTTTGTTCAGACTCTACTTTTCTTATTTTTATGTCAGCTTTATCATTAGTTTATAAAAGAGAAGTTAGCGTGTTGAAAAGTGAAAAAAAAAAATATTCCGAGGAGGCTTAGGATTAAGGTAAATATTCAGTTTTAGGCGAAAAAATAACAATTTATTTAAAAAAAAGGGAAGGATGTTGCGCGAAGTCTGATGGATGACTGGAATATAGCAGAATCAAAATTTCCGTAAGAGTACCTTCCTCTCTCGGGAGTGGACACAACAGTTGTTTTTATGAGTGCCTAATTATTACGAATTTGGAGGTGAACATAAAATAAAGGGATAAAAATGTAATAAGAAGTGATCAGGGAGTGTCAATGTTAATCATAACCAGCAAAATCTTCATAAAAGATTATATCCAAAAGCTCTATCACACTGTCACTCCTTTCTTGATTAATATGTGTGCATATTTATACACATTCTAAACTTCTATGAAATGAGGGACTTCATAATCAACAATGCATGGGATAATAGTGCATAATGTTAAGTAGAAACAAACGACAATTGCGGAGGCGTCAAATGTATGTAAATTGGTAAGCTAAATAAAGTTATTCAAACCAACCCAGCACCGACTGCCATGCAACCAATGTGGGAAGTAACTAAATTTGGTTAGGCATGAATGAAACATTCTTACTTCCAATTTTTTTGTAGTATGGTGTCACAGGAATGCAAGATACTCCAAATCATATGCTAATGAGGATCAAACACATTTCACTTGTAGATATTTATTCCAATCTTCACAACTAGTAAATGTTGAGTAGAACAAAAACGTTGTAAGATGGCAGCAATTCAACTTAGCGGCATCGAAGAACGGGAGAAAATATACAAATACGTTTAAAAACTATTACCTGGATTCACAATGGGAGGAACTGCCCTGTGCATAGCCTCGCTAAAACATATCTTTCGTGTTAAAACCATTAACTTGGCAAACAGCTTATAGAGAATTTGCACTTCTTTACCCTTAACTTGGGTGTATAAAATTTGAAGTGGCACTCTAATGAATTAGATTCAAACACAGTTCTACATTGATAAACATTTATTTCAAAGTGACACATATTACTTTGCTTTTCAACATAAGCATACGTACTACTAGTACGATATATATATATATATATATATATATATATATATATATATATATATATATAGCATTCAAGAAAAATACACTTTGCAATACTCACAATACTTGAGAGTCAACCAGCAATGCTGCTACGTAAACTTTAGGTCTAACAAGAACTCGCGTAGGTTAGCATCAACCTAGCTAAGCTCGCCAACTCCCTTCACTTCCTTTCGCTTCCTTAACACTTCCTCGCTTTAATCTAGCCGCTTGGTATTTATATCAACCGCGTATGCTGAAATTAGCATATCTTAAGCGGCTTTTTAATTTATTCACTTAAAAGTTCGATTATTGGGAATCGAATCTTATGTAAACCTTACAAGCTTCTTAAAGATTTGAGTTAAAATATATGACAGCGTTAAACTCACACGACAGCCTTAAAATTACACTACTGACTTGAAACTACACCACTGACTAAAATGCTAGTTGCAAAAGTATCTGAACAGATTTCTAAAAGCTTATTGCGTTGCCACTTCAGAAAAGTGAAAATCTCAACCAAGTGAAGCACTGCCATCTGTTGGTGAACTCTAACTAACATACAAGAAATTAATATAAAAAACACAAAAAATGAACAGTAAAAATGTCTGAGTCTTCTAAGTCCAAACAGGGAGAACACGCGTTTACTTTTTTCTCAGCAGAATCGAGAGATAACTCGTATTGCATGGATTTTCTAATTTTTTTCTGTAAATAATATAAATTCATCAAGTTTGATGTGAAAAAAAGTTATATAAATGAAAAATGCTTAATTGGATTCCCCGGCTAAATGTTAACCTATATGGAGAAAAATTTTCCAATTGTCGACTTAGATTTAAAGATTTTTTTTTAAATATACTTCTTAAATATAATAAGAAATTTTTTACCCTGCTATACTTTTTACTTTGCATTTGTTTTAGAAATTTTATACCCAGAGGTAATTGCGTTCCTTTAATGCTCAGTGTAGCACATTTCCCCCCGAAAAATTCAAGTTAAAAAATATTATTTGCCTTTTTTTTAAAGAAAACGAAAAAGATGCCGGAGTAAAAAATTTCTATCTATATTACGGAGTGTAATTGCAACAAAAAATCTTCAAATTAACAATCCTTGGAATCCATACTCCGTACGTTAAGGCTGCCGTATACTAACCCTACTGTATCCGCTCATCTCAATGTTAACCTATGGAGAAAATTTGTCCAAGGATTGCCGACTTAGATTTACAAATTTTTTCTTTTTAAATTATACTCCGTAATAGAGAAAAAAAATTTATACCGTGGGACATTTTTCGTTTTTTTAAAATAATAATAATAATAATACAAATAATATTTTGCAATTTAAATTTTTCAGAAAAAAATCTGGTATAATATGTTTTGAAAGCTCCTAAATTCCTTTGGTTGACGAAATTTATAAAATGAATCCTGTTGCAAGGTGTAGAAAAGTTCAGGCTATCTGAAAAGACCATTTTTATTGGATTATTAGCATTTATGTAGCTGTAAATAGAAGACACATTTTCTCCATAGGTTAACATTGAGGTGAGCAAATCCAGTAGGGTTACTACACACAAGCCTTAATACTCCCGCTACCAGGGATTGTATCCACTCATATTCTACATTAATTTAAGAAAATTAATGTAGAATATGTTTAAAGAGTATACTCTTTAAACATATTCTACAGTAGTTTTCTTAAATTTACATAAATATTTGTCTTGCTTTCAAAATAAACGTGGTAGAAAGATCTTGCTATAGCATTAATTCCTCTGCTACCGGCGGTTGTATCCCCTTAATAGACTTTAACCATATTCTACATCAATTTTCTTAATTTTACATAAATATTTGCCTGATCTTGCTTGCAAATTGAGAGCGGTAGAAAAGCCTTTGCAAGTTAGACAAATATTTCGTTACTAATATTTCGACAGGAACCGCAGCTTAAAACAAAACAAGACAAAACTTTTGTCTGGTCTAGTATGTTTTAAACGCTCATCAATTCCTTTGATGGACGAAATTTATAAAATGAATCCTGTTGCAAGGTGCAGAAAAGTTCAGGCTTTCTGAAAAGACAATTTTTATTGGATTATCAGCATTTATGTAGCTGTAAGTAGTAGACACATTTTCTCTATAGGTTAACATTGAGGTGAGTGAATTCAATAAGGTTAGTGCACAGCAGCCTTAACATTGAGCTGAACGAATCCAATAGGGTTAGTGCACAGCAGCCTTAACATTGAGCTGAACGAATCCAATAGGGTTAGTACACAGCAGCCTTAACATTGAGCTAAACGAATCAAACAGGGTTAGTACACAGCAGCCTTAACACTTAGCTGAATGAATCCAATAGGGTTAGTACACGGCAGCCTTAACATTGAGCTGAACGAATCCAATAGGGTTAGTACACAGCAGCCTTAAGATTGAGCTGAACGAATCAAATATGTCTGCTATCCTAGCAGCGCTCGAGATAGAAACACTCGAGTCAAAATCTTAACTAAAAACTCGCAAATAACTGAAAAAAGTTGAAAAATCAAATTTGCCTATGAATTATGTATTCAAAATAATTCATAGGCAAACACGTTTTCAAAGATTTCTGCATTTACCAATTACATTTTCTTTTCACGTTCAATAAAACCATCAGATATTTAAAAATTAATGTATAGCCATAACACTCAATATAAGAAAACATTAATAGATATTAATTTCTCCATCCATCAAATTTGTTCCCTAATTTGTTCGCTAATTTGTTCCCCTGGACCTTATACCTTACACGTTTTGGACTTTATACCTTATGTAAGATAGCTTTGTTTATACAGTTTTGTCCTCGTTATATATAGGCTGATTAGCTGAAAACCCGTACTTCGCTACGGAGAACATTCAAATTAAATACAACGGTCAATGTATGCAATTAATGCCAAAAATATGTATATATATATATATATTTATAATAAATACAACGATCAATGTATGCAATTGATGTAAAAAAAACGATATAACAAACTTATAATAAACTTATATGTATAAAAAACGATATAATAAACTTATATTTATAAAAAAAATCGTAACGGATATTTTTATAGACA